>JARYGA010060677.1:0-42293 GCA_030545235.1 Helianthus tuberosus
TGTAACCAGTTGTCCGGTATTTTGTAGATCCTAAACGACTTTATCATTAAATAAAATAAACAACACATAAAAAAACACGGAATGTCAAAGACTTTTTTAAGCAAAAATAGCCCGATATTACTTGATACAACAAGCATGAATAGCATACTCCCATTTAAAAAACTAATTTTATCTATGCATTTGTTTTATCCTTTTTCGGTTAGACTATAGACCAAAAAGAAAAGAAGATTGGTGATGTAAAAACAATGCACAGTATATAACTTGACCAAGAAAAAGTTTGCCTTGACATTCAAAAGTCAACTATATGAACACAAGTTACCAATTTAAAGACACAGCCACACAAGTCAAATAGTATGGAGATAAAGACACCCATATGCTAAACTCATCTATCCAGCATCACTAACTCCCTCACACGAACCAAAATTTATCGACTCAAGTTGTTGTCGACAGTTGTATCCAATAGCCTAGAAGCACAACTCAAAGACAGTTTATAAGTACAACCCCAAATATCAAATACATCCCACTTGTACATCTGTAATTCTACCATTCCTTTAGATTTATATTGTTAACTACCACGAAACTTAATACCATGGTCACTAAAAGCCAAGCAGCCACAAATGTTGAGCTTAGTAAGTTTTGGACAACCTCTAGTGAGAATGTCCGCGCGTTGCGGCGGGTAATTAAGTTGAGCTTATGTTTTAAGAACAAACAACAAACCTTGAGACTTAAGGTAAACCAAAAAAATCAACAGAAGCAGGTAAATACATTTTTAACACACATACATACCTTTTCTTCTGCAGATATATCAGATCTTCCTTTAGCCATTGTCTTAAAGTAATTTCGTTTATGCTATTACAATATATTATGGGTAAACTGAAGAGAAAAGTGCACCAAGTAAGAACTTATAAGTAAAAAACAATAAAACCGAGTTAGATCACAAAAGATTAACAAAAAAAAATACATACCAATTTAAAGAAGATGCTTCGAATTGCCCCTAGTAGCACAATTTTATAGAAAGAGACTAACTGTTAAACAGAGATGATAGGTTAAATCGAAATTTAAAACATTAGAAATAAAACATCAATATGCAGTTATAGAAATTAATAAGTAACACTCTTGAATTTGTGATAAAGTCGAACTGATATGACTAAAATTATATCAAAAGAAACCTAGAATTATATCACAATATGACTGAAACTAAACTAAATTTTTCGCCATCTACAGAAGTAACGACATCAAATTTGTTTTTGAACTATAATTAAGTCGAATTGATCATCAATTTTAAGAAAATCATCACTTATTTGCACGAGTACCTAAAGTACCATCCCTTTGGAGACCTTTCATTTTGATGATGAAGGTGGATTCCATGAACGCACCGGAAGAGACGGGATGAACAAAGCCTGACAAGTAACAGCCATTGCCATTAACGGTACATTTGATGATGAAGGCGACAACGAAAAATCCAAAAATTTGACCAGATGAAAGTTTCATATGAAAATTTAAGGTAACTATTTTAGATTGAAGATAAACTGAAACCCAAACAATCTACCTAAGAAGAAAACCTGCACTACAACTGTAATGACAATCTACATAAAAAAAAGCATTTGATTCAACAAATTCTCAAAATTTATCAAACTCTCCGGTTCTTGTTTCCCTCGATTCTCTTTCAAGCGATTTATTCCCTGTTCTCTCTCTATATGTATAAACTGAACATGAATTGAAGCAGGATCAAAGGAATTGAATCGATTTGAAACCGAAGCATTCAACCGTTGATATAGGAAGACTAAAATCCCCCAATTATCATCAGCCTCCAAATATAAAACTGGAACCAAAAACGAATCGATAAAAGTGAAATTAATGAACCTAAATCATCCAAACCCAATTGATTTCCTAATTAACTGCTCCCATCGTTTCATTTGTGTCTTCAATTTACATTGGTTTTGTTGGAAGGAATCATTAAGAAGACATTGAATGGGGGCAAATTTGAGAACAGGGATGAAAAATCAAGGTAACAAACAATGATTGTTGGATGGTGTCTTAAAAATTGTGAGTGAAATTACAACTTTGTCCTAAGGAGATGCATTATATAGTAGTATTACCGGGTTGAATAAATAAATTTTATATACTAAATAATAAAACAATATATCTTTAAAAACTTTCTTTATTGCACGGGTTGAATAAATATAATTTTATATATCAAATAATAAAAAGTTATATCTATAAGAACAATATTGTACGGGTGAATAAATGTAATTTTATATACCGAATAAAAAGTTATATATTTAAAACCACGTGTATTACACGAGTTGAATAAATGTAATATTGTTTACCAAATAATAAAATAATACATCTTTGAAAAACCTCATTTATTACACGAGTTGAATAAATGTAATTTTCTGTACTAAATAATAAATATATATATATATATATATATATATATATATATCCTTAAAAAACCCCTTGTATTGTACGATTTGAATAAATCTAATTTTATACATCAAATAATAAAAAGTTATATCTTAAAAAACCTCATGTATTACATGGGTTGAGTAAATGTAATCTTTAAAAATATGTGTATTACACGGGTTGAATAAATGTAATTTCCTTTACAAGATAATAAAAAATATATATCTTTAAAAAGACCCCGTGTATTGTACGAATTGAATAAATCTAATTTTATATATCAAATAATAAAAAGTTATATCTTAAAAAACCTCATCTTTACACGGGTCGAATAAATGTAATTTTGTACAGTAAAAAGACGTTAGGGTCCAAAAGGGTTAGAAAAAAAGACGTTGAGTGCTTAGATGTTAAAAAAAAATTTCTTTTTTTTGCTAAAAGGGTAAAAGTGATATAACCAAAGGGGCTAAAATCGTAATTTTCTCTAATATCAAATTAGATAACTAAGTTTGAATTTGAAGTAAATAGATATTATCATTTTAAAAGCCTCATTTATTGCATGGGTTGAAGAAATGTAATTTTATATATTAAATAATAAAATAAGTTATATCTATAAGAACCATATGTATTGTACGGGTTGAATAAATGTAATATTATATATCAAATAATAAAAAAAATTATATCTTTAAAACCATTGTATTACACGGGTTGAATAAATGTAACATTGTTTACCAAATAATAAAAAAAAGTTATATTTTTAAAAACCATCGTGTATTATATGGGTTGAATAAATATGATTTTATATACCAAATAATAAAAAAATATATTTAAAAAAAACTAATGGATTTTTTTATATTTAAAGTAGGATAAGATTGAATATTAATCTGAACTAACGGATTTTTTTATATTTAAAGTAGGATAAGATTGAATATTAATATTTATTTATTTAGTTAATATAAGATTGAAAAATCATATGATTGAATAGGTGGGAGGTTGTATTATGATAAATCGGTTAACCGTACTGAATGATAAAGATAATAATGATTGTTGAACAAATTAATTAATCGAATTTAACAGAAACATTTGTGATGTTAGGCGGATTTTTTTTTTTAATTATTTGAAAGTTAATATCAACTTTGGAATTCGTATGAATTCTTATTAGATTTGATTAAATATTATTGATAATAAAAATTTGTATTAGATTAGATTTTAGATTTCATTAAATATTATTAATAATAAGAATTTGTATTAATTTAGATAAAATATTATTATTTTTAGTATTATTAATAATTTTAATCAATTAAATGAGAGAATGACAAGTGTCCCAAAACATGTTTCTTTTATTATATAGTATAGATTATATAAAAAATATATAGTGAACTAACCGAGCTTGAAAACTTTCCCACGAGTTAAGCTCAAGTTTAAAACTCAAAATGAGTTGAACACGTGCTCAATCCTATTAAGTTAAAGGATCCGATATCGAGTATATACAAGCTAAATCTCTGCCTGATTCGTAAACACCCCTGATCTATACTATAGTGATAGTATTTGAATATTCTTTGTGGTGGTAAACAATCAAAGGTTAATTAGGCCATGAAAATACATGACCAAACACTATGCTGATAAATAGCAGTGTAAGGGTGTCACACTTTGATTACATTTCATCTAATCTAAGAGGGCGTGTGAAAGTCTGAGCTTGAAATTCACCTAAGAAGATGTGTAACATTTCGCAGAATCCGTTTACACACACACACACAAAACAAAAAAACAAAAAAACAAAAAAAAAAAAACTATAATTTTATGTTAATCAAAAGATTTTTGAAATTGTTAAACTCGGTACAATTCAAATCCTACATTTACACAAAAGGTCATTTGGGCAGGGTTAGATGATTATTTTGATTATGTTATTAAAAAAGAATAGTAAATGTTGTTACATCTTTATATCCCGCATCAAACAAATTATTTTAGATTTGAATATTTTGCGACTGCCTTTTGAGCCTGCATACGAAAAATAAATGATAATTGTGTCATCAAAACTAATATAGTGAATTTCATATGAATTAATATAATTCGTATAAGTAATATAATAATCATAAAAAGTTGAACATTACCTCATTTTCCCAATCACAACGAATGGTCATTATCCCTAATATGATCGTTTGTAACGCAGTTCCACCAAAAATCATTCCTCCCCATATTCCCTATTTATCAATATTCCACAGCATTAATTTAACTTATTTAAAATTTACAAAAAAAAAAAGAATATATATGAATAAGCATTTATTTAACAAACACTAAAAAGTAATATCGTGCAAGTCAATAACTAGTTTAGAATCGAAACAATTAACATTAAATTAGATGAATGCGAAAACTACTTTAAACTGTTTTTGAGGATGAGTGGGTTTGGTGCATCCATTTAACTGAACAAAAAACAGACGTAAAAAAGTTGCCCACGCACACACGTTGTGGCGTGTTAACTCGCAAAATTTAAACTGAAACGTAAAACATTATCTTAAAAAAGAATAAGTAGTAACTGTAAAAATGTTATTGAAGCGGGTTTGAATAATAATAATAATAATAATAATAATAATAATAATAATTAAGTAAATTTATAAAGTATATGGTTGAATAAAATAAAAAGTAAACTATAAGGGCCATTTTATACTTTTACAAATACTATAAGGAAATATAACTAAAATATTTATCATGTATTAAAAGCTTGTGTGCCATGGAATCTCTATAATTATAAAAAAAAAAAATAGGAGTACGCTTGGGTTAATCCTAGAGTATTCACCTAAAATTTTGTCATTTGTCAACTCCATGTTACATTTATAATAAAAAGCTAGAAATCTTTTTTTATATACTTTTTAAATAACAAACTAATACATCCATATTTATATTTATATATTTATGGTATCATTTAAATTTTTGTTACAATTATTTATAACATGTTTTATATTATTTAAAAAAAAAATCTTTAATTGAAGTATAGTCTTGCTATACATTAAAAAAATCAACTATTTATAAAATAAAAAAAAGTAATTGTTGTGTTGTGTGTATAACATGTTTAATTATCATTGTTACGTAATAATTTTTATAAGTTATTTAATTATGTATGAACGATGTACATAATTGTACCTTGAGTTGCGTAGTTATCACTATAAGTTGTGTAATTACGACATATGAACAAATTATTTTCACATTATATATATATACTACCCGTGTAGTACACGGGTTGCTAACCTAGTAAAGTGATATATAACAATTGGTGTATGAAATTGAATAGTAATCTTGTGAGTATAAGCAATTTGATAAACAAGAGTGTGTTCATATCGAACAAAATATTATAGTTTATAAGAGAAAAAGAAAATAAGATTCATAAAATAATAATGGGTTAATCTCGAACAAAATATTATAGTTTTATAAGAGAAAAAGGAAATAAGATTCATACCTCAACACCGAGGTGCAAAATCAAGCCCAATACGATTCCAACAGGTAGTCCAACCAAGTAGTACGAGCCCAAATTAATATACGCAACCCATGATTGCCATCCCGAACCTACTGCTACTCCTGTAACAAGTAGTAAGAGGGTCAAACTATAAGAAAGCGACAACATATGATCCCCTAGACCCTTATTATTTACCATGTCACCATGTTATAATTTCCGGATGTCATGTTAACCCTTTTTTACTGTAACCATGAAATTAACCCAAACCGACCCACATTTCTTAATAAAATGTCTAGTTCTGGTTCAAGAAATATGTTCTCACTCGAATATCCGATACTTATAGAACACAAAATATATATTAATTACTGGTGTCACGATATATATTGTGGTTTTTGTAAGTGCTTACCAGAGATGACCGGTTGAATGCTGTTAAGAAGGATAGTGGCAGCTAAGAGCCATGCCATGTTATCAACCGCATCAAGAACAACCGTGCTCGATGAGAATATTAGAGCGAACTTGTTATGAAATACAACTATTAATACACAAAATACAAGCCCAATGACAGTTGAATGCAATATAGCCACAAATGTTGCATATTTCGCCCCATTCCCATTACCAGCACCAAGCTCATTCGACACTCTTACTCTGTAAACACACAAAAACAACAAATTATAGTTTTGCTCGTTGCGCGCACACAATATGTAGAAATCAAGCATCCTTGCTGCAAACAAAACCATACCCGATGCCCGCGAAAAAGGCAAGAGGAATCATCATTTCCCAACCATTGATGTTCATACTGCATATGTTTTCCAAAACAATGAAAAGGGTATTTAGTCTCTTAATCAATAATCATATATTTTAATTATATGTTAATTAATTTCTAGTAATTTTAATTAGATAACAAAGTAATACCAAATCGATATCGCATCCACAGCGATGGTGGCATTCTTTAGAAATGCCGTCATTAGTATCAATACTCGATAGTACCAATTCTCCAAACTGCATAAAAGTAACACGCGATTAGTCAATACAAATATACAATAAATAATTTACTTATAAATGGGTCGATTTTACTTATATTTATGTTAAGCTAGTCAAATGGGTCAAATCAAAATATTTATATTTTTACCTTATGATAATAACAATCAAATTAACTAATTATAACAATGAACAAAAAGATTGTTTGCATGTCAACTCAATCTGACATGACTCATTTCAACTAGAACCCATTTTAATTCAATTCGGAATTAATGATGTATAATTTGTAAATTAGGGAAGAATTATACCAAAGCATGACACCCGAAGCAGCCGAAAGTTTCACGAACTCCCACAACCCCGAAAACGCTTGCATAGAAAAACCATTCCAAGTCAAAGGACACCCTCCAAGAGCGGTATACGAAAACAAACAAACGAAATTCAACCACCATGAAATATCCAAAGCAACCACCGCCCCAACAATCCCGAAATGAAACACATTCATAAAAAGCCAAGTAAGCAAGATATGTATGGCGAGAATCACCAACGAAACCCACGCCAACACGGGAGTCTTGATTTGGCTTTGTAAAAACCGTTGCACTGGGAACAAGAACGCAAACGAAAAGTGTTGTGGTATTAGCCAAATAGCGGCTAGTCCGGATAACTCAGCAATCTCATCAGATTGACCTAATAACTTTAAGATCGGTGTGGCATATATGTAGAATGGCAATGTCACTATACAACATATCAATAGAACGATCCACGACCGTTGCATGTATATTCCCAGCATGTCGTACCTTTTCGCGCCAAACGCTTGTCCACACAACGTCTCGAGTGCACTAGCCATTCCGAGCTATAACATAAATGTGTTGAGGTTTTAATGCATAGAATTGTTTTTAGGGTTATTGGATTTTATCAACCTCCCCCCCCCCCCAAAAAAAAAACCAAAAAAAAAAAACTATTGGCTATTGGCCGCTACCACCTCATATTATCACTTTGACCCATGTCACCCTCAACTTAACACTTAGTGTGCTCTGTCACCACATCGTTAACTGATCACTAACTTTTGATCATGTTACTATACTTTTAGGGGTGTCATCGGGATCTTAGGAAGGTTTAAGGGATCTTAGGACACCCCAAAAGTATAGTAACATGATCAAAAGTTAGTGATCAGTTAACGACGTGGTGACAGAACACATTAAGTGTTAAGTTGGGGGTGACGGGCATCAAAGTAATAGTTGAAGGTGAGAGGAGCCAATAGCGAATAATTAGAATTCATAAAGTCCAATAACCTTTTTTTTATACCAAACTATTACATCTTCTCTTTATGGTTGAAATATAAGATGCGCATAAATAAAGCAACCCCCAAAAGTGAAAGTATTGAATAATCAACTTTTTATCCGATTTCAAGCAATCAGCATTTTTAGAAGGCCAACTACTACTCAAAAGCAAGTGATTTTAAATACAGAGTAAACTGCAATTTTACCCCCTGAGGTTAGGGGTGATTGGCACTCTTACCCCCCCTAAGGAAATAATTGCAATTTTACCCCCCACTGTTGACTCTTATGTCGCAACATTACCCCCTAAGCTCAGTCAAATGTAGTTTGACCCTTATATGTAAGGGTATTTTGGTAATCTTATCCTATATTTATTATTATATTATTATTTTTATTATTATTGTTATTATATATATATATATATATATATATATATAAGAGTAAACTGCAAAGGAACCACCGCCATTCACCGCCATTCCCTGAAATCTCTCCTGTCTCTCTCACATCCACCACCGGGCACCTGTGAAGAACCACCGCCATTCACCACCACAACCACCGCAACTGTCGCCGCCACACAACCACCACCACAACCATCCGATCCTGTCTCTCTCCCTCTCTCCTGTCTCTCTCTCATCCCCACAACTCATCATTCAAACTCCTTCTTCCTCAATCCATCAATTCAACTCATCAATCAATCAATCATTTCAACCAATCAATCATGTCCTGTTCATCCTCATCGGCATCCGAAGACGATGAGGACTTCGATTCCTACCGCAAAGGAGGCTACCACGCGGTCCGAGTCGGCGATTCGTTCGCCTCCGGTCGGTTTATCGCCCAACAGAAGCTCGGTTGGGGCCAGTTCTCCACCGTTTGGCTTGCGTACGACACACAAACATCTGTAAGTTGTTTTCTTAGGTTTTGTGAATTATGATTCTGTTTTGAAGTTCATATTGTTGAGATCTGTGAATCTGTTAATGTGATCCAGATGCGGTTTGTAACCTAATTGTCATTTTCAGTAATAAATAATAATGTTATTGATATGTGAATAATATATCATGTTGATAATTTGTAACCTAATTGTACCGAATGTAGATCGTTTATTTAAATGTGCATATATGTAATTAGTTTTGTTCATGTGATCAATTTAGATCATATAGTTTATCACATATGATTTGTTGTTTAATTGATTTCGTGTTAATGATGCACTATTCAAAATGTGCAGATTAAAAGTGTCTTAATTCAACTATATGCAAAGAGGGGGGATGCAGTTCTTGATCTTGTTTGTAATTGATTTGGTGTCAAAATGTCCACTGTTTGTAATTTTGTTATGTCGCAATCTTTGATTAATTGATTTGGTGTCAAAATGTCCACTGTTAATGAAGAATTCAACTATATGCAAAGAGGGGGGATTTTGTTGTTTAATTGATTTGGTGTTGATTGAAGGGTGGTGTAGGGGTGGTAGTGATCGTGGTGGTTTGGCTGTATGTATGTGGATGATTGGGGACTGGGGTGTGGAGATGACGGTGGTGATTGTTGAAGATGAAGGCGGGGGTGGTGGGTTTTTTAGAGAGAGAGAGAGAGAGGGGGAGGAAGAAGATAGCAGTGGTGGTTGTGGTGGTGAATGGCGGTGGCAGTGGTGGTTGAGGGTGGTGGCTGGAGGTGGCAGTGGTGGTTGTGGTGGTGAATGGCGGTGGCAGTGGTGGCAGGGGGTAAACATGCGACATAACAGCAAACGTTGGGGGGTAAAATAAAACTATAAAAGGGTAAAATAGTCATTTCACCCCCAAGTCAACAAACCAGTCAACAAAATTGAAGCCGGGGGGTAATGTTGCGACATAAGAGTCAACGGTGGGGGGTAAAATTGCAATTATTTCCTTAGGGGGGGTAAGAGTGCCAATCACCCCTAACCTCAGGGGGTAAAATTGCAGTTTACTCTTAAATATATTATGAAGGCCAACTACTACTCAAAAGCAAGTGATTTTAAATAGATTATTAAAATTTAAATGCTAAACTATTTTAGACATGCACGCTATAATATGATTTTCTTTAAAATATATGATTCAATACAAAAATTTGTACGAAATGATTGGTGTGATATGCTCAGATTTCTTGGATTTATTCCATAAGTTAAGGTTAGTTTTCATAAAAAATCTAAAGTTAAAATCAAATATACAGGGGATAGTGCACGGTCCTCCCAACCGCCGGATTGATCCCACTCCGGGAGCCGTTACCCGACCAAGCTAGCTCCGCGGTGACTTCCCCATGCTGAGTTCTTACCCTGGGCGACATATGTCACTCCCAAGACTCGAACCCGGTACCTCTGAGAAGAGGTGGGTGTCGGTGGCCAACTAGGCTACTCCAGTTGGTTTTAAAATCAAATATACATGAAAACAAAATTATGGAATTTCACAAATGTAAATGAACGGACAAAAAGCTTTTTCATGTTTGTTCATTTAATACGGTTCATCTTAATAAACGAATTGAAAATAAACTAACTTCTGGTAAAATGGTTCGCTAAACTTCTTCTTCTTTAGTGTACCAGAATCGAAACCCATCACATGATCTATTCCTTTTTTTTTTAAATTTAATATATACCCAACATATCACATGATCTTTTCTTGTAACTCTTGAATTCAATACCGAATATACAAGTTGATGATGTAAATTTAATTTTTAATTTGAGGTGTAAAAATCTCAAACTCTCAATGGGCATCCAATAATTGGTTTTGAACATTAACCCAAGAATTCAACTATTATTCGCATTTTAGCTTGAATTTCAAAAATCATTTTAAGTTCACTTTTTTTAGCTTGAATTTCAAAACTCAACTTTTAAGTTCACTTTTTTTCAAATTTCCGACTACGTTTTATATTTCAAACCAGATTGAACTAATTTCAAACAAAATTTTAAGTTCACTTTTTCAGTTCGGTTTAAAATTTTCATTCCAATCACAGTACAAATTACATAAGGATAGAAGGTAGACGAGCAAAAACTGCGCCGCAGCTTGTTGCTCGTTTACCTTCTATTTCAATGTAATTTCTAATTAAGTTTAATGGAGATTCATTAAACTAGAAGAAACAAGTACCAAATTAACTGACTAATTTAAAAGATAAACAAATAAATAAATCTAAAAACCGAATGCCGAAAAAAGAGGGGGATAGTGCACGGTCCTCCCAACCGCCGGAGTGATCTCACTCCGGGAGCCGCTACCCGACCAAGCTAGCTCTGCGGTGACTTCCCCATGCCGAGTTCTTACCCTGGGCGACGTATGCCACTCCCAAGACTCGAACCCGGTACCTCTGGGAAGAGGTGGGTGTCGGTGGCCAACTGGGCAAAAGAAAGACCTTCATTTAAAGAAAAACTTATTACGTACAAGTAGGCCGAAATTGAAGCCGACGATGACGCCAGTGGAGATGGTGATAGCGGCGAGTTCAACGTCGCCTAGGTGGCCAGCGAACGCTTGGGTGACCACGTTCATCGTAAAGGAGGCGACACGGCTGAAGATGGAAGGACCAACTATGTACCATAGCTTCTTTGATTCTAGCCAAAATCTTGGTTTAGGGTTTTCGCCAACCGGTGGCGCATGTAATAGTCCATGGCTCAGTTCATCTTCGGCTGCGGGATTGTTCATTGTGGATGTTGGTTGAGAGATAAATGAATGCGACACTTAAAGGAATAAAAGATATGTTATGGGAGGCAAAAGGTGGCCATCTTGTACACGTATTTAATTTCTAGATTGTTTTTTTGTGAAGAAAATATGTAAACAATGAACTCATGGTTGTATTTTAATGAAATAAAAAGCTAACCATTTGGCCAAGTTTTATCCACTCATTTTCGAGCTTTTTTAAAATTATAATTTTAAACTACATATAACTTTAATTCAGTAAGTTCTTTAGTTGTATACGTACTGGAATGGTTTTTTTAGGAAAAAAAGCTTCTTGAACAAACAAACAAAATAAATTATCTATTAAAAAATTAAATAAGGAAAAAAACCTTCTTGAACAAACAAACAAAATAAATTATCTATTAAAAAATTAAATACGGAAAAAATCTTCTTGAACAAACAAACAAAATAAATTATCTATAAAAAAATTAAATAAGGAAAAAAAACTTCTTAACAAACAAACAAAATAAATTATCTATTAAAAAATTAAATAAGGAAAAAAACTTCTTGAACAAACAAACAAAATAAATTATCTATTAAAAAATTAAATACGGAAAAAATCTTCTTGAACAAACAAACAAAATAAATTATCTATCAAAAAATTAAATAAGGAAAAAAAACTTCTTAACAAACAAACAAAATAAATTATCTATTAAAAAATTAAATAAGGAAAAAAACTTCTTGAACAAACAAACAAAATAAATTATCTATTAAAAAATTAAAAGTTTTTAAAATATAAGAAAAAAAATGTGAAATGCAATTTTATATATTTCACTTGAAATAAACAAAAAAAAAAGAATTCTGTTATAAAACCTACAATTGTATAAGTCGTGTATAAGTTATATTACCTATAGATGTGTGTAGATAAGCGTTTAAAAAAATAAACATACTAAAAATTAATTTAATGATTTTTGTGTATCTAACATAAGGGATATGATATAACAGAAAGTTTATTTGGGTAGGAAGCCTAGGAAGTAATCTTAATCATCCATTTATTTAATCAAGAGATAAGATTTTTTTTTTTTGGAAGGTGACTTTCAATGTACAGGACCTAGGTCACCGAGTTCATGTCGAAGACATTCCCCCGTCAGCTCCGCTCTTCCGGACGCGATGTTCGATCGGGCCCCGGCCGTTGCGCAAGCTGACTTCCGCCCGGAAACCATACTACCCCCACACGAGAGACTCGCTGGGGTAACAGCTGGGTAAAACCGGGTTGCCCTCAAGACCGCACCATGCCTCGGTAGGATACGATCCATCATTGGGACGTCCCCCCCCCCCCCCCCCTAAGACCACAAGTGGGAGTCGAACCGGCGACCTCCAAGGAGGAAGCCGGCCAACTTAACCCCATGGGAATAACCCACTGGGCCACGGGAGGAGGATAATCAAGAGTTAAGATTAAATAAGTGAAACTGAAGGGAAAAAAAAGGAGGCGCGTGGGTTTGTATTGGGTCATTCTAGTCAATCCAAGGCAATAGTTTCTCTCTCTTCTCCAATTCCCCCCATTTTTTAAACGTTAATAACTCTTTCATACGACGTTATTTTTTTATAAAAATTGCACCAAAAAAACGAGCGTTTTTTTATCTTTAAAACGAGTATACTATTGCAATATTTTTAAAATTTTTTTTCGAAAACCCAGTTGCGTAAAACGCAACGGAAAAAAACCTAAAAAATGACATTTTTCTAAAACGCAATGCACAAAAAACACAAAGAAATGTCTTATTTGTAAAACACAATGGCCAGAAAACACAAAGAAATGTCTTATTTTTAAAACGCAATAGCCTAAAAACACAAAAAAATGTACTTTCTAAAACGCAATGGACTGAAAACACATAAAAATGTGTTTTACCTAAAACGCAATGCACAAAAAACACAAAGAAATGTCTTACTTCTAAAATGCAATGGCCAGAAAACACTTAAAATGTCTGTTTTCTAAAACGCAAAGGACTGAACACACCTAAAAATGTGTTTTACCTAAAACGCAATGCACAAAAAACACAAAGAAATGTCTTATTTATAAAACGCAATAGCCAGAAAAACACTTAAAAATGTCTTATTTCTAAAACGTAATGGCCTAAAAAAACAAAAGAAAGTGTTCTCTCTAAAACGCAATGGACTGAAAACACATAAAAATGTGTTTTACCTAAAACGCAATGAAAAACACTTCAAAAATGTGTTTTTCTAAAACGCAATGGCCGGAAAACACATAAAAATGTATTAGTTCTAAAACGC
The DNA here is from genome assembly GCA_030545235.1 of Helianthus tuberosus. Taxonomy (NCBI): domain Eukaryota; kingdom Viridiplantae; phylum Streptophyta; class Magnoliopsida; order Asterales; family Asteraceae; genus Helianthus; species Helianthus tuberosus. The sequence goes on from JARYGA010060677.1 coordinate 13,992, forward strand.
AATGGCCTAAAAACACCAAAAAAGTGTTCTCTCTAAAATGCATTGAACCAGGACAATAGTTTTGTCTGTGAATTGTCTGAACAAGGAAGTAGGAGATCAAAAACTGTCTACGAATGCAGTTTTCCAGAGGCAATTTTCTGATGCATTTTTATTAAAACAATTTAATCGAAAAAAAATTTCCAAGTCAACCCCACCCAGGGGCTCTGCCCCTTGGACCCCGCCAAGGGCTGCTGCCCCTTAGACCCTGCTCCCAGGGGCGCTGCCCCCGGACCCCCGCCAAGATCGTAAAACGCAATGATTCAATTCAAAAACCCAGATCGTAAAAATGCAATTTAAGAATTTCTTACATGGATCGAAGCCGATTTCTTCAACGATTGACGAAATTTGAATGATATAAACACTTATCAGCGATCGAATCAAACGACTCGAGTGATTCGCTTCAAAATCACGGAAAAAAATGAGATATTGTATGAAAATATGTTGGGTTTCTTCAAAAAAGTTGAAGAACACGTTGATTGGGTGTTTGAATCATTGATTGGTGACGAAAATCGCACTATAATGTAGTGATTATTGAGATAGAAAGTGAAGAAAAGGTTGAAGATAGTGGGTTTTGAAAATGGTGGGTTTTGAAGTTACTGGGGAGAAGAAGGAAGAAGAAAGGATACGATTGACTAAAATACATCTCCTCTTGTAACGCCTCGTATTTTCGTATCTTTATCCATATTTGTATTCTATTTTTCGAGGCGTTAATCAAAATAAATTATTGTATACATACTTGTATTTGTATAATCAATCATTTAAATATATGATTTCTTTTACGAAACCGAAAAGCTTTAAAGATTTTTAATAATTTTTAAGAATTTTTCTAGCTTAGCTTCCTTTTGTAAAAAGTACATGTTTTAATCCATAGTATTCAAAAAAAAAAAGATGAATAGTGACCGTGAATAGTGCCATACGGATTATACCCATTTTTCTTCTCCAATCACCTTTTTCACCTCTTTCAATCACCTTTTCCACCTCCATTCTCCATTATTAATTTCTTTTTCATTTATTCTTTTTATTTATCTTTTCTATTTATTTATTTTAATTATCTCCACCAATCACCATTCACCTCATTCACCTATAAATACCAACCTTCTCCTACCATTTTCTTCACACCAAATCTTCTCAATCTTCTCTCAATCTCTCTAATTCTAAGAATTCTAAAAGAACACTAAGTGTTCTAACCATTCTCCTCTCTCTCTAATTCTCATAAAATCTTCCAAGCAAGAAAGAGAACTCGAAGAGTTCTAAATAAAACAGTACACCCAACAAAGTTCGTAGTATGCTCTGTGGTTGTAGCTTAGTCTGATCTTCCACATCAGAAACGGGGATTCGGTTGACTGTTTTGTATACGGTAGAATTGTACCGCTTATAGGCTTGAAGTTTCCAAACTTCAACTCGTCACGGGATTACCAAAGGAACAACTTTAAGAAACCGTGAGTATACTCGCAACCCCCTTTTTATGTTTACCACTTTTGGGGTGTAACATGTTTAACTATTAAACTACACTTAAACTTATTCTTTATGCAATGCACGAAAACAATCCTTATACATGAATACTATGTTGTTATACTTGATGCTTACGTGGACCATACTTATGTGATATGTTTTAGTCATTAGCTTTCACGAGCCTCCATTTGACATGTATAGCGCTATAGGAGTAACGCACCACCCCCTTTAAACTTGGGTCATGTTGAATTACTTAAACTTTCTTGCGTAAACAGAGGATTGGCTAGAAATATTGCATGCCATGTTAGATCTTGTATAAACAAAGTTGCCATGTGGATTCGTTTTTAAACTTTTATACTTATACTTATGCTTAAACTTGTATACTCGCCTTTGCTTTGCATTGAATTGTATTTTAAACATGTTACAGGTTAAGGATTAATGATGCTATGAAAATGGATAGCAAAGATGCCTAGATACTCACTTAGACGTTAGGTTTAAAGTGTTGTATCAATATTGTTATATCTTGTTTTGAACAATGTTGTTATTTGAGTTTCTTTGTAATATTTGACAATTCATCTATGTTATGAAATCGGTTGAATTAAATATTATCACCAATAGTGTTATGAAGTCTCTTGCAATCTACGCACTTCGTCTCATCCCGATGTTTCCGCCATCGGTTGGGGTGTGACATCTCTTTATTTTAAATTTTGCCACATATCATAACCATATTGCTTCCTATCTTTACTAGCCAAAATTAACTTTCTATTTGATCCTTACTCTGCAACATAAACATCTAAATGTAAAATGCATGAAAGGGCTTATTAAGGTCCACTAGTGCAATGATCATCATACACGTGTAATTTAACATCAAAAGTTACTTGCTATAACCTAATTTGGCTATGTATAACTTAAATCAACTCACTAACACTTACAGGAGCGGATCCACTCTTTGGTTAAGGTGGACGGCTGCACCCTTTAAAAAAGAAATTTAATGTATATTTTGGGCAAAAAAATCCGACCGCACCACTTGAAAATATGGTTGAACACCCTATCCGCACCTCCAACAAATAATTCCTGGGTCCGCCACTGAACACTTTACAAGATTCATTAAGGCCACTAGATTACAAAGAGAAAATTCATGGCTACTCTCTCCTCTACCACCAATAGATTACCAAGAGAAAATTACTAATAGAGTAAACTGCAATTTTACCCCCTGAGGTTAGGGGTCATTGGCACCCTTACCCCCCTAAGGAAATAATTGCAATTTTATCCCCCACTGTTTGCTGTTATGTTGCAACCTTACCCCCGGCCTCAAATTTGTTGACTAATCTGTTGACTATAACTTGAAATGACTATAATGCCCTTTCATATTACCCCTGTGTTTTGTGCACTCTGTGATATTAGCCCATGCCACCACTGCCACCGCCATTCACCACCACAACCACCACTGCCACCTCCAGCCACCACTATATTACCCTTCAAATTTGTTCATACGCACATGCACTATTCCAAATTTTCCGGCAACCAAAACTTCCCGTCACCGCCAACAACAACCTCAAGTTCCGATCGTTTAACCATGTTTCTTGTACAAAAAGCAAACCTATCATCACCTTTCCGATCAACCACCAAAAAATCACCACATATCCCCAAACCCTACCAACTCTCTCCTTCACAGATTCATCTGTATCGTTAAAAACAGATAACAGTCAACACACATTATGCTCTATTTTCCACTGTTCTATATGAAATCAAGATATGTTTTTTTAACAAACAGGAGGAATCAAACTATAAGGAAGGAAACAAAGATGAAATATGATGTGGGTAGTTGAAAATTAATGTGGGTGTGTAAGAAAGTTTCAGAAATTTGAAATTCCACTGCATTTAGTGCTGCCCACATGTAGTTTTGCTACCATTGAAGATGACATATTATATCAAGAAATAAAGGTGTGGGCTTTTTGGGTGATTGTGATTTCAATCTTTCTCATTGTTCTACAATCAGATATTTAAGCATAAAAGAAGAACCCACAAGAATTTAATTTAAGAAGAAATTTAATTTTCAAATTCACCTTTGTAATATGTACCTCATGCATAACATTTGGTACACATTGATATTGGATCATAATTCATACCCACATGCCCAGCTTGTAGCAGGTGATTATTTTAGTCCCAATCTAGAGAGTTAATGTTCTAGTCCTATCAACATTAATAAAATTTAACAAACAGGAGGAATCAAACTATAAGGAAGGAAACAAACAGGTAAGCATCCGGTGATGTTGTACGACGGAATCGCGAGAATTTGTTCGAGAAAGTCGTCACCGTAGCCCTCCGGCGGGTCAGTCGCCATGCCTGCCGGAGAAGCGTATCGCTGGCGAATCCTAAAACCTAGAGAGAGAAAGAAGAGCGAGAGAGAGAGGTGAAGGAGAGTTGAAAAGATGATGATTAAAAGAGTGATAGTGAATGTAATAAGAGATGACATGGAAGGGTAGTTTGGTCATTTCAAGTTATAGTCAACAGATTAGTCAACAAATTTGAGGCCGGGGGGTAAGGTTGCGACATAAAAGTGAACAGTGGGGGGTAAAATTGCAATTATTTCCTTAGGGGGGTAGACATGCTAATGACCCCTAACCTCAGGGGGTAAAATTGCAGTTTACTCTTACTAATATTTTTGTATTTTTATGTGTTTTTTAATTTAATTTGTTTCATAACAAAATATTTGTTGGTAATTATAACGAAAGTTTAGTTCAAAACAAGACAACAAGATTCTAGTTTATATTTACCCTCTTTCACTATTTTCATCTCTCTGGTGGGTTCCTTGAGAAGGGAAACAATAACAAAAATAAAGGACATTACATGTCTTGCTTTTGTTTCAGAAAACTTATATAGTACAAACTAGGTTAGAACCCGTGTATTACACGAGTTAAATAAATGTAATTTTATATATTAAATAATAAAAAGTTATATCTTTATGAACCTTTTATATTGTACGGGTCAAATAAATATAATTTTATATATCAAATAATAATAAAAAGTTATATCTTTAAAAACCATATGTATTACACAGATTAAATAAATGTAATTTTGTATAGTAAATACTAAAAACGTCGTATCTTAAAAAAAACCCGCGTATAATCGGGATTAATAAATCTACCAAATAATAAAAAAATACATCCTTAAAAACCTCGTATATTACACGTGTTGAATAGATCTAAAAAAGAGTTATATCTTTAAAAACCATGTGTATTACACAGATTAAATAAATGTATTTTGTATATTGAATACTAAAAACGTCGTATCTTTAAAAAACCCGTGTATAGTCGGGTTGAAAAATCTACCAAATAATAAAAAAAAAATCATATCCGTAGAAAACCTCGTGTATTACACGTGTTGAATAAATCTACTTTTACATAGCAAATGATAAAAAGTTATATCTTTAAAAAATTCGTGTATTACACGGGTTATATAAATGTAACTTTGTATAGTAAATAGTAAAAAAATTTATATTTTTAAAAACCCCGCGTTTTACACGAGTGGAATAAATATATTTTTTTATATCAAATAATAAAAAAGATATATTTTTAATAAATTAGGATAACATTTAATATTAATTTGTTATTTATATATTTAATAGAAGATAAGTAGGAAAGAGAGGTATTTGTTTTAAAAATATATTAAATTAACAATTTAGATTTGAAGATAATATTTTATTAAAGTATGGTAAGATTTAATATTAATTTATTATTTATTTAGTTAATATAAGATACGTATAAATTTGAGGATATCTTCAAAGAATCACACATGTTCAAAAATTGGTTTATTTTATTACAGTAGATAGATACTATGTGGGGTAATAAAACTCTATAACACATATGAGGTAAATTTTAAATCTATGTTTACGGCTATTAGTTATTAGGTCCATTGTATTGACAAGTAGGGCTGTAAACGAACCGGACGTTCAGCGAACAGTTCGTGAACCGTTCGGCGGGAAGTTCGTTTATGTTCGTTCGATAAGCTTAACGAACGAACACGAACACAAAATTTCGTTCGATAAGCTTAACGAACGAACACGAACAAAGGTCTCGTTCGTTCGACTGCGTTCGTGAACGTTCGGTAATAGTTCGTTTATGTTCGTCCGTGTTCGTTCGTTTATGTCTGTTCGTGTTCGGTTTTTTATGTTTATTTTTCTAAAATTTTTTAATGTTTTATTAATTTTTTACTTTCCCCCAATGTATTTCCCTCTCTCTGGCCCTCTCCCTCTTTGATATCACGCTCCTTCATTCAGCCTATCTCCAATCGATTGAACCCAATATCATCCATCACTTCAATCTTTAAATGGTACAATGTTTAAGATTAACGGATCCTTTTTTAATTTTCAAAATCAAAGTTCATTTGTGTTCGTTTGCGTTCGTGGTTAGTGTTCACGAACTGTTCGCGAACAACCAAAATTCCTTAACGAACGAACACGAACACAAACTTCTGTTCGTCATGTGTTCGCGAACAGTTCACGAACATCCAAATTTCCTTAACGAACGAACACGAACATAGCTTTGTTCGTGTTCGTTTGGTTCGTTTACAGCCCTATTGACAAGTACTTGGGCCAAACTGCACAAACCTTTTTTTTTTTTTTACTTTTTCGGCTTTCAAGAGTTTCCATAAATAAACCTCGTGTACGAGTAGGCTCATTGAATTTAGGTCCACGCCTCTGATTTGAATACAATAACAATAGGACCATACTAAATAGACATGTCATGTTATTTCATACACAACTTTTGAAAATATTGTTAAATAAAAAAATTGAATTAACACTCAATAAAAAAAAATCGTTAGAAAGCCACAAATATAATCATAATCCATCCATGAAGACGGAGATCACTATTTCTTATTGCTATTGGCCCGTTAACTACTTTTCCTTTGCTTAAATGATAAATCTACAACTATGTTATTTTTCAGATCTTGTATCTTTTTTCGTAATACTAAAACTGATATTATGATATGACGTAATTCTTTGTTAATTGAGATCAAACTTGTATTATTTTCTTATGCGAAATAGACGAGTTCTTAGAAAGCATCCGTTAGATTATGAACATTTAAAGTTATATCAAACTTACAAATCAACGTTTATCCGTTAAACCTTATTGTAATAGATGATTTCAAAGAATGTCACGTGTCAATCATTTTCCCACATTTATCTTTTATACTAATTAATTTTAATTTTATTTTTTAACTCCTATAATGTAGGAATATTACATGTTAAATCTATACATATAATAAAGTAAACCAATGTGTGACACGTGTCATTCGTTGGAGGCACCTATTTTTGGGTTTCCCGCCTTTCTTTCATATTTATTTTCTAATAATTTATCTTCTAATTTGTAGATAATATTAAATAGAAAAATGTTTATCCGGTAATTATAACCCTTTTATTGAAATTTGAAAAGGGTTTCACGCTTTTTTGGATTTTATTAAAATTCATGACTACATTATATAATTATAAGCTTGAATATATATGTCAAAATTAAAAATTATTCTTCAAAACTTCAGTAACATCCATACTCTATGTATACATTTAGAAAAATGCTAATAATTGCAAATAATACTAAATAGAAAAATGCTAACTGAATACAAAAAAATATAGGATATCATCAAATGTATATCGATTACTTAAATGAGTATACACATGCATGGGCGGTGATAAGGGTGTGCGGGGAGGACCACCGCACAGGGTCCCTAATTTCGAGGGGCACGTGTTTTTTATAAAAAAAAATCCGATATCTATGTTAATTTTTTTAAATAGCATACCAAACATGCTCTTAGTGAGCCCAATACCCATTGGCATTAGCTTTAGGGCATGTTTGGCTAAGTTTTTTGAAACAACTTATTGACTTTTTGAAAAGTCATAAGCTACAAAATGATGTTTGGCAATATGGGTGTATGTGAGAGGAAAAAACCAATAAGTCAATAAGTCACTTCATACTAACTTTTCCAAAATGCCAATAAGTCTATAAGTTGTTTCAAAAAACATAACCAAACATGCTCTTAGTGAGCCCAATACCCATTTGATTTAAAAATTAAATAATACTATTAAAACATTACGGAAGAACATATTTTTTCGAGCTCAAACAGGGTACATGAATTCTCAGAGACGACTCTGTACATATGTATGAGATTTTTTTACTATTATTATTAGTTTCATTATTTATCAAATAAATGTCTCGGTCTTTGATTTGCATTTACAAGAAATATTTATTATATAGTTTAAATTGTTCAACCCGTGTAACACACGGGGAACTAACCTAGTTTTTATATAATCTCTATCTCTATCATTATCTCTTCTTTGTATCTATCTTTTCTCTTCTCTATCTCTATCTCTATGCCTAAAAAATGTTAAAGGACTTAATTTTTGTCTTTTTGTCTAAACCGTATACCCATTTAACTTAGATGTGGATTCAAACCCGTTTCAAATTTACCCAATTTCCTTTTAATACTACATTCCCCATTTCGTTTTCATCAACCTCACACATTGTCATTATTTAAACTTTGTCATTTTTAGGATAAAGTTTTAATTAACCATTATTTTGTTTCTATGATATTTACTTTTCGAAAAAAAATCATTATTTTGTTTCTATTTTTCTAAATTTAAGAGCAGTGATTCTCATATTCTTCTTTTGCCTTTGATGATCACACATATTTAAAAAATAACAAATATAAGACCAAGTTTTACTAATATAATATAATATAATAATAAACAAAAATCATAGGGACACGTGACAATTCTATGAAACCTTTTTTTTTCTAAACCGTATCCTTATTTAACTTACACGTGGATCCTTAGTTCCTTACTCATTTCAAATTTACTGGATTTTCTTTTCAATATTACATTTAATACATTTCTTATTTCGTTTTTTATCAACTTCGCATGTTTTTTTCATTATTTAAACTTTACTACTTTTATAATAAAATTTTAATTCACCGTTATTTTGTTTCCACTTTTCTACATTTAAGACTTGTGATTCTTATTTTTCTCTTTTTTCTTTTATGATCCCACATATTTAAAGATATAAAAATAAAACCATATTTATTAAGGGTTAGGATATAATAGGAAGTTTATTTGGGTAGGAAGCCTGGGAAGTACACTACTACAAAAATAGGCATTTGCTACGGCCAAATCCGTAGCAAATCCGTAGCAAAAAGGTTGTTTGCTACGGATTTGCTACGGATTTGGTTCGTAGCTACAAGTCCCGTCGTGAAATTATTTGCTACGAACTTTAGCTACGGAAATTATGTTTGCGACGAATTTAGCTACAAAAAATGGCGTCGGTATTTTAGCCACGAATTTGCTATGAAGAAGGTTGCTACGAAATTTTGCTATGGGTTTTTAGCTACGGATGTTTTTAGCTACAGAAACTTTTAGCTACGAATGTTTTTTAGCTACGGTTGTTTTTAGCTACGGATACTAGTAGCTACGGAAAATTTTAGCTACGGATATTTTTAGCTAGGAATACTTTTAGCTATGGTTATTTTTAGCTACGGACTAGTTTTGCTACGAATGGGTTGGCTATGATAATTTGCGTTGTTTTTGCTACAAAATTTAACCACGAACTTGCTATCGTTTAGCTACGAGAATTTGCTACCTTTCACATTTTTTTTGCTATGAAACTTGCTACGTTTTTTGCTATCGGGTTTGCTACATACTTTAGCTACAAATTCACTACTATTTGGCTACAAATTTTTGTAGTGTTTTCCTACAACTCTGCAATGGAATTTAGTTACGAATTTCGCTTGACTTTGCTACGGATATAGCTATCAATTTTAGAAGGTCTTTGCAACAAATTTAGCTACGCGATTTGCTTGGAATTTTTCAAATAATTTTTCTTATATTGTTTTCTATTTTTCCTTTATAAATATTATATTCAAATTTCATAAATATAAAAAACTAAAACTAAAAATAAATACTCAAACCATATAACATAATAATTCAAACATAACAATAAATATTAAAAACTCATACTAAAGATCCAAATCATCCAAACATAACCGAATGCAACACGATAAAAATCCAAATAATTCAAACATAACTAAACTTAACACGATAGAAATCCAAATTATCTAAAAGCAATATAATAAAATTCAACGCATTTTAAGTTGGTGGCGGGTTTTGTGACAACATTTGAATTTTCTCATTCATTTCGGCATACAACCTCGCACCTTCTTCAATTTTCTCCATCATGGCATGTTTCTCTATCTTATCTTGTTCCAACTCCGCTATTTTTTCCTTCAAACGTTCCACCTATAACATCAAAAGAAAAAATTAACCCATTAATATCCATTATGATACCTAATAAGTTATGACACAATGTATATAAGGTTGGGTGGTAGCCTGTTTGGCTATATATTGCTGGGTATTTTTATTTGGCTATATGAGGGTTTGTAGCTAGTCCCCTGCTAGCTGTTTTGTGAATGAATTTATTTGTTGGCCGTTAAAAAGAAAAGTTATGACACTATGTTATAACCAAATATAACCTAATAAAAGCTATTACACCCATAGTTATAGAATATTACAAATAAACCAACTCGGTACAAACTAATAATTCATTTAAACCTATGCAGTTAATGCGGAAAAATATCGGATATCGGTTATCGCGGTGGGATATCGGTGATATATCGGTTCAATGTTTTTTCTTGTTTATTTATAAATATATGTGGCATACCTAATAAATTAAACACACATTCTATGATTCTAACACTAAGTGTGGTAAACTGATAAATGATAATCAACATAGCTAACTAAATTAAACTGATAAATGATTCTAACACTAACATTCTATAATAAATTGATAAATGATAAACTAATTTAAACACACATTCTGGGAGGGACGGATTGTAGGCTGTGTGATAGATTAAGGTTGAGTGACTGGGAGGGACGACTGTTGCTGCCGATGCGTGTGAAGGGTGTGAACAAGGTTTAAAAGAACCGAAACGCTTTTCGAGGCGTTTTCCCTCCGCCTCACGAGGCGTATGCCTCGAGGCGGAACGAGACGTAAGGCCGAGGCGGTATTAATAAATAAATATAAATATATATATATATATATATATATATATATATATATATATATATATACTATTATAAAAAGGAGAAGTGATGGATATGAATGTAATTTTACATCACATACAACTTTAAAAGCAATATGTACAAATAAAAACAACACATTTGAGAGGGATATAATAGTAATTAACATTAATTTTTAAGACACTAGAGGGATATAATAGTAAATTAATCATGCTCCTATAGTTAAAATCTAGATTTCATTTTCACCTTTACCCTTTTGACCCTTTCTCTACCCCAAAACTGTTACTGCTCTTTATTTCTTTAATATTGGCCTTTATTTCTTTCAGTAATGGTCTTTTAATACTGCCCTTATCGACTACCTTGTCAACATTGGAATCCACCTTATTTCATCATCATCAACACCAAAAAGCCAAACAATGGCAGATGGTGGAGTTTGAAAAGAATAATTGAGACTCTTGAATGGCGATTGAAGTTCAACTTATACTCAGACCATGTTTCTTGAAAGATCCCAATAATGAGGTTTTTTAATACCGGAAAATGTAGAGGGTTCTTTGTTTCCGGCGGTGGAATGGACGCATCAATCACTGGTGAGTTTCTATTACTTTTCAATTTTTCAGTTTGATTCATCTTCAATCTTATTCGAACCCTAGAATTCGTATCCATGTATATGTAAATCAATATGCAGGGTTTGAAGAGGGGTTATCGCATACATGGTCAGCCTAGGGTTAGGATGAAGATGCAGTGAGCTGACGGCACAGGTAAGCAAATGACATCTTAATTTATGCAAAAAAATCTGATTTGTTTCGATTCAGTATGGTGGGTTGAGATTTCGTTCACATTTTCAGTCTAAATTCTTCACTATCAGTATAAAACATATAGCGGAATTTCATGTTTTCTTTAATTGGGTTTGATTAAATTTTGTTTTGATTAATTGACTATTTTCATCATTTCATTGGGTTTGATTTGGTTAGGTTAAATTTTGTTTTGATTAATCGACTATTTTCATGATTTCATTGTAACACTGTGAATCTGGATAGAGAGTTTTGTACCCTCCTCTGCTATGTTAATTGTTTGAAAGCCTTTCAGTTACCCTAATGATAAGAAAGCGAAGAGACGAGAGGCACAAGGAGAGTAAACGATAGAGAGAGGAGGATTGGGATAAGGAATTCTCTCATTCAGCGAAACAACTTCTGATGAAAGGTGTGGCTACTTCCGCCGCCACTCCGGTGAAGAAGGCTAGAGGATTGAATTCCGGTGTTGTTGCTCCTACTGTATTCGATGTGGATTTAGGTGATCGGAGTTATCCGATTTATATCGGATCTGGTTTACTCAATCAATCGGATCTTCTATAGAGGTATTCATAATAATTATTATTATTATTATTATAATTTGTGAATCGGTAGTTTTGTTTCTACAATTTTAATTATTTAGTTTTGATTTATTAGTTTCGGTTGTTTGAACATGATCAGTTATGGTGTGTTGTTATTGTGTGGTTGCATCAATTTGATCAATTAGGATTAGGAACCTATGCTTTGTAACGCTTTGAGTAAAATTGTGCAGGAGGTTTGTTGATTAATTTATAATGATAGTAGTTTATTACTGATTATATAGTTCCATTTAGATGTTGATATCACATAGGAAAAGCTAGATTGTCATATAGGAACTGTATAAAAATGTTTTTGCTATTTGTCTTGAGTAGAGAATTAAAGTAGTTATTCTCAGAATGTTGAAACTCGGGGCTGGTTTAATAGGTGTGATTAGATACATTTTACGTATTTAGCGATGGCATCTATCCATCTCAAGGTTAAGTTTAACACAATATTTGATCATGCCGTCATTATTGAACTAACAGCGAAAACATTTCATTTGGTAAAAAGTATGCTAATACAATCCATGTGTTGTTTGTTACCAGATCCTTTCAGAGAAGACACGCGTAATATTTCTTACCCCGCCTCCTGTAAATGAGGCTCAACTGCTACAAGTTTTGGGGTGACATGATTATAACTGACCTAAGTTTGTTAATTTTTTATATTTTCTTACTGATTCATTGACAAAGCACTTTTATATTTTAGTGTTGATGGTCGCAAAAACGAATTGTGCCCAAAATATGCGGATACTTGTGAAAAATTGTGCCAAGAGATGGGGATTAAGGCTATTAATCTATGTAACGCATTTAAGCAGCATGATAACTGGACAACAACCTGCTTTACGTGAGTATATATGTGCTTTACGGTTTATTTTATCCCTTACAGGTAAAATTGCAAAGTAGCTTAAAAGAAAAAGGGGCTGAAGGTCACCTGATGTATATGCAATAAATAGAACCTCAAAGATAAATGTTTATTCAATAAGTGAAGACTATAGATGAAATAATATATGTTGTATAACCAACCATATGATACACCAGATGCTTATATAAAATTTGAATTTTTGGACGGGTCAACTCAACCCCAACTTGTACCAAGGCCGTTTTGTTTTGACCCGGCCTTTTCACCATTTGCTCCATGCTTTGACTTGTTTGACTTTATGACAGAGATGGGATGCATTTATCACCAATCGGGAGCAAAATAGTTGCCAAAGAGATACTAAAAGTCCTCAAGGAAGTAGACTGGAAACCGAGTTCATCTTGGGAAGATATGCCTATGGGGTTTGCTTAGCATCCAAGATTGCAAAATCATGGGATGGGAAGATATGCCTATGAAATATACTATGTTGACTTGTATTATATGTTGCTAATATGAATAATGAAACTAACAAAAAATTTTTTGGGTATACAGATGTATCATCATCTTCATCTTCATGAAGGAAAGAGCATTCATTCGACATCAAGAATGTCATTTACAACAGAAAGACTTCTGTTTTTGCTAGGTGGGCATAATGGAGGGGATGCGGGACTTTTTCTTTCAACTGATGCCAAACTTAGACTCAAATGGACACTGCATCTCCATGAACGGTTTATAGAAGCCGCCAACCAACTTGGAGGAGCATATAGTAAGTATATCTTTTGAAATTTTCTAAAAATGTAAAAAAAAAAAGGCTTATTGGTTATTATTTTATTTTTTGCTTTAGAGGCTACACCAAAATTAGTTTTGAAGCTAATGGGAATTCAAGGGCTTACTTTAAGTGTATATGTGTCTTTGAAACGGTTTCATTTGGTTTTGGATGAATTTAAGTGTTTATGGTTTCTATTATGTCATTATTTTGCTGTTTATAGTGCTATATGGTTTCTATTCTGATTTTGTTTAGATTTCAGCGTTTATTTGTTTATAAGTTGGTGGATCTGAATGAATTTATGGTAATGTGTTTGATAGTGATCTCAGGCTTCATGTGGATTTCGATGATAATTGAACTGTGATTTTGGATTTTGCGTGTGTTTGTGTCTATAGAGAGATACAAATTACCTTGTAGTTAGATCTGTCAGGGATCTGTATTTGAATTGTGGTTGACTCTCTTGTTGACTTCCTTGATCTGGGGATACGACTTGATTTTTGAAAGACCAACTTTATGCATAATTTTCTTTATTGTGGTTGAGTATGTACACTATTATGCAAATGTCATTTTCCACTAATAACTTCTATGCTTCATTTTTTCTGGCAGTGACACAACACCTGGCGTTGCAGATGATGCATTTAATACTTTCTTCTGCGAAACTGGGTCAGGAAAGCATGTTCCAAGAGCGATATTCGTTGATCTCGAACCAACCGTCATCGATGAAGTCAGGACCGGGACTTACCGCCAACTCTTCCACCCCGAGCAGCTTATTTCCAGAAAGGAAGATGCAGCTAATAACTTCGCAAGAGGCCATTACACAGGTTTACTTCTGACCCCTCTACTCTATTAAATATTTTATAAGAAAATTTGTTAAAAAATATTTGTATTTTCAGTGGGAAAGGAGATTTGTTGATTTGTGCCTTGATCGAGTAAGAAAGTTGGCCGATAACTGCACCGGATTGCAAGGCTTTTTGGCATTCAATGATGTTGGTGGAGGTACTGGTTCTGGTCTCGGGTCGTTGTTGTTGGAACGCTTGTCTGTTGACTATGGAAAAAAATCAAAGCTTGGGTTCACTGTTTATCATTCTCCCCAGGTATATGTGTCTTGAATATTTCATCTAGACATGCGCTCTCACCATTGCTGCAAAGACTACAACTTTATGCAGGACCCTTGTTATATACTCGGTTTTTGTACTTTCTTAAGTGCTTGAAAGCGCCCATAGTGATGATAACTAATAAAATAACACATGTTTGTGCTCGGTTTTAGTCTACCCCAAACTGAAAAACAATATGTTAGACTTTAAAATTGGAAGTGATTTAAGTATTAACAGTTTTGATTTTCACAAGGTTCCTTAACCTTGTTGTTTAGGGGCACGTTACGTACTTCACTAAAACTTTGAATTTTTAGGACGAATTAACAAATTTTGAACTTCATATTGGAAACAGGGGAATATGGGATGCAAGTTCTTCCATTTAAAGAACAAAAAGAAATTGTATTGCTACATTAAAAAGTATACAAAATAATAATATTTTAGGTAAACGTTGATGTAATCGCTTTTGATAACTCTGTGTTAATTTTAAGCCCTATTTATATTTTGACCTAAAAAGCCAGAATCGATCGACCGGTCAACACAACTTCTTTGTAATAATATAGTAACGGTTGACGAAACAAAGTAGCGAAAAGCAAATGGACTTCCAAAATTTGATACGCGCGTTATTGACACATGATTATCTACGCACCCGGTTCGTGTGGTCAACAATGGTTGGGCTGCTAATAGAAAATGAGTACCACGTTATAAATTGTTGCCGCCAAACGCTTTTCGAGGCGTTTTCCCTCCGCCTCACGAGGCGTATGCCTCGAGGCGGAACGAGACGTAAGGCCGAGGCGGTATTAATAAATAAATATAAATATATATATATATATATAAAATACTAAACATCAGATTCAACAATTTAAACACATCACAAAAGACACAAATAGTCTAAAACATCACAGATTATTGATAATCACTAAACAGTTAACAGATTATTGATAATCAAAGCATTGATAATATGATATTAAACAGTGAACAGATCATAGTGAACATATAATCAAGCAACAATATATAGTTTAAAACAGCAAAACTAAATAGTTAACAGATGGAAAACTATTATTGATAATCAAAGCATTGATAATCTGATATTAAACAGTGAACAGGTCATATTGAACAGATAATCAAGCAACAATATAGTTTAAAGAAGCAAAATTAAATAGTTAACAGATTGAAAACTATTATTGATAATCAAAGCATTGATAATCTGATATTAAACAGTGAACAGATTATAGTGAACAGATAATCAAACAGCATATAGTTTAAAACAACAAAATTAAATAGTTAACAGATTGATATACATCAAAGCATTGATAACCTGAGATTAAACATCAAACAAATTATATACAGTCAAACAGATTGATATACATAAAACCGATTGATAATCACTGAACAGTTAACAGATTGATAATCAAACAGCAATATAGTTAAAAACAACAATATTAAACAGTTAACAGATTATATACATCAAACAGATAATCACTAAACAGTTAACAGATAACAGATTATTGATAATCAAAGCATGTTTTCAGTGGCTGAAGTAGAATGACAGATTGATAATCACTAATCTGATATTGATAGATGGAGCAGTATTCACTAATTGTCACTAATCATCATAATAATAAACAGTAGCAATAAATTACTAAACAAAGTAGCGATTCAACAATAAAGATTAAAACTAACCTTGAAGATGAGATTGAGCAATAGAGATTAAAAAGAGGGGATGAGAAACTGACAGCTGTAATAGCGATTGTTAAACAGGAACGATTTGGAGATTTGATTATGAATTCAGATACGATTTGGAGATTTGATTGTGAATTTAGCGTAGTTAAATAGATTAGAAAAAATCCCGCTACTTTTTAGGGGATAAACAAAGTCCCGCCAAAATAGTTGCCACCTAAAAAACCCTAAATCTGCCGCCCAGAATAAAAACGTACGCCTCAGATCATATGGAACGGAACGAAACGGACACCTCACCACACTTAGGCGTACGTTTAATTAGAGAAGGTGAGGCGCCGCCTCAGAAACGTTTTTGTACCGTCCCGCCTCGAGGCGCGCCTCGACCGTTTTTTAAAACCATGGGTGTGAATATAGTTTGGTTAATGATATTTGGGCCAACATTGGGCCAACAATAACGCAAAAGGGAATAGGCTTTGGACTTTGGAGAGCAGGCTTTAAAGAAAAAGAATAAAATTGGGCCAACTGATATTATCGCTGAGATAACCGATATTACAAAGACAAAATATCGGCGATATATCGGTATATATCGCCGATATCATCGCTACCGATATTATCACGAGATTTTGAACCGATATTTTACTGAGACCCGATAACCAATATATCGGTGATATATTACCGATATATCGCCGAGATTAACTGCTTAGATTTAAACCACCCATTAATAATCGTTATCACATGAAAATAGACTTTTTCTACTAAAAGAATTAATACATACCTCATTGTTGTCATTTCTCTCTTGTGCACCCATCATCACGACACGCGAGTCAGCGATAGTGCCGATCCCATACATTTTACCCTTTTTCTTGCCTCCAACAGTTTGCGACAACAATTCCATGTCAATTTCCGGATGCAAGCTGGTATCCTCTCCATATTTGTCGACAGCATATTTATTGTAAGTTTCCTGTGATGGGCGCATAAAACAATCAATAAATTAGCTTTATATATTTATATAATAAAGTATTTCTATTATAAGCGTTCGCATTTTGCACTAAGGTGAGGCGAGTCACCCGAAAAGCACATCACAGCAGTCCTTACGTAGTTCTGGATATATTTTAAAATTCCAGCAAGTTTTCTGCTGGATTCTGGCAATATTTCAGCCAGAGTTAGCTCTAAACAACCTACAAATCATCTATATTAAAGTAGATATATATGAATGAATTAAGGGTAATCTTGGCTAGGAGGAGAAGCGACACTTTTAGGTTTGGTTTTAGGAATATCCAGCAGCTTTATTCATGTAATAAAATTGTATTTTAATTAAAAAATGGAGGTGATAAAAATTCATACTAAAAAAAGTGTTAAATATTAATACGTGAAAAGGATGATTAAGTTGAAACATTGTTGTTATAATCTTGACCATCCATTTATTTAATCAAGTGTTAAATATTAATACGTGAAAAGGATGATTACGTAATCTTGACCATCCATTTATTTAATCAATGGCTAAGATTAAATGAGTGAAATTGAAGGAGAAAAAGGAGGCGTGTGGGTTTGTCTAAGGGCACTCTAGTCAATCCAAGGCAATAGTTTATCTCTCCTCCAATCCCCCCCCCCCATTTTTTAAACATTATTAACTCTTTCATACGACGTTATTTTTTTTATAAAAATTGCGCCAAAAAAACGAGCGTTTTTTATCTTTAAAACGAGTATACTATTGCTATATTTTCGAATTTTTTTTTGAAAACCCAGTTGCGTAAAACGCAATGGAAAAAGCTCAGTTGCGTAAAACGGAATAGAAAAAAAACCTAAAAAATGACATTTTTCTAAAACGCAATGCACCAAAAATACAAAGAAATGTCTTATTTGTAAAACGCAATGGCCAGAAAACACAAAAAAATGTCTTATTTCTAAAACGCAATAGCCTAAAAACACAAAAGAAAGTGTAGTTTCTAAAACGCAATGGACTGAAAACACATAAAAATGTGTTTTACCTAAAACGCAATGCACAAAAAACACAAACAAATGTCTTATTCCTAAAACGCAATGGCCAGAAAACACTTAAAATGTCTATTTTCTAAAACGCAATGGACTGAAAACACATAAAAAGTGTTTTACCTAAAACGCAACGCACAAAAAACACAAAGAAATGTCTTATTTATAAAACGCAATGGCCAGAAAACAAATAAAAATGTCAAATTTATAAAACGCAATGGCCTAAAAAAACAAAAGAAAGTGTTCTCTCTAAAACGCAATGAACTGAAAACACCTAAAAATGTGTTTTACCTAAAACGCAATGACTAAAAACACTTCAAAAATGTGTTTTTCTAAAACGCAATAACTAAAAACACTTCAAAAATGTGTTTTTCTAAAACGCAATGGCCAGAAAACAGATAAAAATATATTAGTTCTAAAACGCAATGGCCTAAAAACACCAAAAAGTGTTCTCTCTAAAACGCATTGAACCAGAACAATAGTTTTTTTCTATGAATTGTCTGAACCAGGAAGTAGAAGATAAAAAACTGTCTACGAATGCAGATTTCCAGAGGTAATTTACAAAAAAAATAAATTTTCTCATGCATTTTCTCAGCTCGACCCCAGCCAGGGGCTGCCGCCCCTTGGACCCTGCTACCAGGGGCGCTGCCCCTGGACCCCCGCCAAGATCGTAAAACCCAATGACTAAATCAAAAACCCAGATCGTAAAAATGAAATTAAAAAAATTCTTACATGGATCGAAGCCGATTTCTTCAACGATTGACGAAATTTGAATGATAGAAACACTTATCAGCGATCGAATCGAACAGATCGAGTGATTAACTTCAAAATCAGGGAAAAACGAGATTCTGAATAAAATTAAACTGGGGTTTCTTCAAAAAAATCTGAAGAACACGTTGATCGGGTGTTTGAATCATTGATTGATGACGAAAATCGCACTATAATGTAGTGATTATTGAAATAGTAAGTGAAGAAAATGTTGAAGATGGTGGGTTTTGAAAATGGTGGGTTTTGAAGTTACTGGGGAAAAGAAGAAATGATAGGATTGACTAAAATTCCCTTTCTCTTTCTTTTAAATTTTGCCACATGTGATAATCCTATTGCTTCCTATCCTTTCTTGCCAAAATAAACTTCATATTTGATCCCCACCTTATTTATTAATTCAAATCGTGTAATACATGAGGTTCTGTTAAATAAATTAATAGAAAAGAGAATGCAAGATATATCTATAATTTAGGGTAACTATTGTAGTTAGATTACATTAGCTGATATCACTATAATATAATAAGTATATAACTAACAATTTGTTTAGAACACAAATAAATATGAGTGGGTTAGGTAGTAAATGGAAGGGATTTTTTGTTTTGTTTTGTTTTTGTTGTTGTTTTTTTTGAAGGGCAATTGGAAAGGAATTAGAAGTTCGGTTTGTCAGCTTGCTTCCAAGAAACTACACAAAATGTTAATTTCCACTAACGTCATTGACTCATTTTATAATAATGGTTTTTATGGTCAAAAAGATTTTTTTGGTCAAAAAGTCTTTTTTGGGTGATAAAGACAAACTATAGAGAAATGTCATCATTTTCCCTAATTTTTTGAAGTAAAAATACTTACTTTTACACAATTACAGAAAAGTAAATTATCTAAAATTAAGAAAAGGTAAGAAAATTTTAATCTTATATATTTGAGTACAAATCTTATCTTAATTATTATAGCTGAAGATAACCAGCTTTAACATTTTATGCTATGATCATAGTTGTTAAAAGTCATCGTCTCTTGTGTCTAGGCCTATTTTTCAGGCAAGGCAATGCAAATGCGTTTTAAGTCGAGACAATTGCGCTTTAATTCTCAAGTGTATGGTTCAGACGTAGATTCCAGTCAGATTTCTATTTTTATCTAATGAAAACTACTTTTCTATACTAATACACCAATATTTTAGAATTTTTGGTACTAAATAAATGATATTAAATGTTATATAATAACTTTTGTTTATTGTATTTGAAGAATATTATTATACATAAAATATTTTTAATTCTTATTCATTATGCGCATTTTTCTCTTAGGCTTTCGCTTTTTTACGCCTAGACCTCAGGCGAGGCCTTTGCGACTAGGGCGGGCCTATAATAAATATGGTTATGATTGGTGGATGTCATTTTTCTGTTATAATAGGAAGAAAACGTCGGTTACTGTGTATGTTAGCTTTGGATTTTTTTTTTCTTGTTTTTTTTTTCTTATAACAGATGGGACTTTTATGTTGATTCAGTTTGCGCAAGTTGATGTCTACGCATGTTTTATCAGAATTATTATTATGTTATGTAACGGTTTCTTTAAATGTATGTTTTACCAGAATTATTTTTTATTCTATTTAAACTAGAAGTCTAGAACTCGCTTAGCGTAACCGACTTTTAGTATGCACATCAGGTTAAAGTTTGGAAAGTAGAGACCTTTCGGGTTTGGCAGTGGCACTTGTGGAGACTACCCGGCAAGAGACTAACATCCCATACTATCGTCTACTCTTACACTATGTATGTTTTAAATTATTAGTTTAATAACTATTTTCATCCTGTTTTTATTATAAAATCTGAGGATTATTTTAGAAAAAAAAAACTTGAATTTTACCTCTTAGTGTAAAAAAATTAAGAAAAAAAACAAAAAAAAAAAGTTATATATTGACCCCATAAAAAACCTTTGATTCTGCAGCTATTAACATGTAACACGTTTTTGGTAATATTTAAAGTGCTAGACATTAATTATTAAACTTCCCATCAAAATAATTAAAGTCCAACAAAAACACTAAATTTTGAAATGACATAGCATAAATAGATTGTCCATTAAATTCATGTCATTGTATATAGGCATTAGATGTTCTGGTATGATTATGGCAATTTTTCTTCTATGAAAAACAAAATACGTGTAGTGATTCGATATATAAATCAAGCTTTCTTTAAAAAGAAGAAAAAAGATCCCTTCTTGATCGAGAAAAATACCTGCTAATTTGTTTTCATCGACAACAAGCGAATTCACTCTTACCTAAACAAATGTCATATAGTAGAGCAATTTTTGGGAAAATCATGTAAAAATGACCTTTTGACCAACCAGTTTACGAAAATAAACATTTAACGCGTCAAGAGCTGCCGCATTTACGGAAAACAATGCACCTTTTGCGTCTGGGACTCGGTTAAAGTTTACGTCTGGGACTCAAAGTTAAAGTTTGCGTCTGGGACGCAAAAGATTGCGTCAGAGACACAAACTTTGCGCCCGAGAATGTGTCATGGGTTTGCGTGTCTACTTTTGTGTTTTTCTACCACGATTTTTAAATGATCATTAACTTTTTTCATAAGAAGATATTTTTTTTAATAAAAAACACAATAAACTAAAGATAATGAAATTCTCTTTAATTTGGTGTAAACTTTTTAAAAATATGAACATCTGAAAAAGTTATGCTTGTTTAAAAATCATCTGAAAAAGGATGATGACACGTGTCAACTTCTTATTCGCTAAGATTTATGAGACAGACACAAACACAATCTCTAAGGATTGAGAGCCATCGACGTGAAGCATTTTCATTTTCATAATTTTGACCGGTCAACTATCGATTTTCGTGATTTTCCCAATTCTATATTGTGTTACTGTTGAAGGAACTAGCTGTGCCACATCTTGCCAAGATCACTGATTCTTTTAACATCGCTGACCACTCCAAGCATATCACTGTGTAGCAGCAATGCCTCGTTACAGTTTTAATTTTAACGAGCATATCACTGTGTCGCAACTGTTATTGCTTAGAGCAGATGGAGCAGACACCGGTTGCTCGTTGTCAAACAGATTCGCTCGCTAAAATTAAAACAGTTCTAAAGGTCATGAAGATATATATCTCCAACTATAGTTATTCATATACATCTTTTAGTATATATCATCATCATCATCATACTCAGTAAATCCCACCAATAGCAAAGCAAAGGTAGGGTCTGAGGAGGGTAAGATGTAGACAGCCTTACCTCTACCCCGTAGGAATAGAGAGGCTGCTTCCAGTGAGACCCCCGGCTCGATAGTAGTTTTGCATCAAGCCTTGGACATAAGGCACATAACACTCGGCAATCGGGACAAAGACCGATTAGTGCATGTACCCTTTTGTCTTTCAGCTATCAACGCCACCACATGATGCATGATTAACCGTCCTCCACTTTTAACGTTATTTTCACGAAATTAGTAAAATAACGTTAAAATTAGTGCACTTTTACTTTTGCCCCCCGATGGCCCACACATATATACATATATACATATATACATTATATATGTATACTAAAAATAATTTATACTATAAATGTTAGAAATGTATACCTTTTGATAAAAATTACTTGTTCCAGTTTCAACAAAAAATTTCCCCTGCCAATCCAACACGTTTTGAGCGCGCATAAAAGATTACCCTCTCAACCTGACCCGACCCGACCCGTTTTGAACACACGTAAAAGATTACCCCTTCCAGTCAGACTAATTTGAACACATACGAAAAGCCCAAACATACAAAATACAGAAAAGTTAAAAAAATAGATAACACAAATCAATGCAAATATATAAGAAACTTTCTCAAAACAATGACTACTGGCAATTTAGGAACATAATGACTAGGACGAGAACGATGACGAGGACGATGATGGTGACGGTGATGAGGACGATAATGAGGACGATGAGGAAGAAAAGGACGATGACGATGACGATGAAGACGACGGTGACGAGGACGAGGACGATGATGATGATGAGGACGACGAATACGATGACGAGGACGATGAATACGATGGCAAGTATGAGGACGAAAAATAACTTTAACTATCACTAATTAACTTAAACTAGGTGTATTCGCCAAAAGGGGTTGAACTAGTTGCATGAACAAAGAGATATAATGCTCTGTCAAAGGACAACTAGAACCCAAATTTTTAGAGATGGAGACGAATACGGGGAATTGGTGAATTTCATTAACAGCCGCAAAAGTTTATGACCCGTTTACCCATTAATTACAACCGCGCAATCCGTTTATGGTCCATTCACAACCCGCAAACCCTTTTGCAATTTGTCAACCCATCTATAACCTTTTTTTTCTAAACTGTAAATGTTACAATAACCCTACTCCTAAATTACACTAAATTAATCCTAATGTACCCCATGCCACGATTTGAACCCTAGTCTTCTCTCCAGGAGACGAGAACCTCTACCACCCAGCCATAGCTAGAATGGCAACTCGTGTATAACCTACCAACATGTTACAGCCCGCCAAATGTTAAACTAGTTAAAGTTTACATGATTTTTAATGCGCTTGGGTTGATGTTGACGTTTTTGAAACGAATAAATGAATATATGTGTCGCATTCAGGTTCATCTCCTTAACCCATCAACCCGTGACGATACTACTACTGTTAGGCCACCCCTTCATGACTTCTGGGCTAGAAACTTTGCTCAGTAAGCCTTTTGTCATGGACTTCGAAGGCTATTCTTTTGTCAGGGATCAACTTAAGAGACTGAATTTCTATCTGTCTCGATTATGAGATCGTCTCCTAAATTTGTTAGTGTTTCATGCTACGCATCGAAACTGACATCTTGCTTAGCATGATTAGTGAGTTTGGTAGTTGGTAACAAATTGCAATGGCAACTTATAAACATATTTAACAACATACTTAGCTCTATCCATGGATTATAATTCTTAGATTTTAGCTTAAGCTAGTTTATACAGAGCTAAAACCATAAAAGGGCTAAAGAAGTGAACAGCAGGTTCAAATAAAGAAACAATGGAATTGATCTACATGCTTCTATTCAAATAAAAGATGCATACACATTACAAACTTAATTAAAAAATGAACAAATCAAAACAAATGTTCACTTGCATCAAATGAGGGTCAGAAAAGGGCTATAGTTTGCATGTACAGAGAACATCAAAAGGATTTCAAGCCTTGTGTTTGATACACAATTTTACATTACAAGTGCGATACCGAATAATGATGGCTAAGTTTACCTGTTTGTACAACCCCATGTGCAACTTAAACATACCATACAACTAACTATACAAGTAATATTCGCAGCAATATTTTAACCAAATTCTATTGATGAAACAAAGTTAAGACGCAAAATAATTAACATAAAAGCATTCAATCTAAACAAATAAGACCATAAATCAATATCCTCAAAATGTAAGGACATCCAATCCATAAATAAATCAATGATAATTTGGATGCCTACAAGTTGTCTCGAGTTTAACACAGGACTATACTAACAAGTATAAAATGAAGATATTTAAATCACAAAAAAAGAACCAAGAGATTCTGGCAATCCGACAAAGGTGAACAAATGTTGCGGTAAAAACAGTCAAGAAAGCAACCAGAAGTCAGAAGCTGATACTTGAAGCCAAAAGGCAAACGGGGATGAAATCAAGATGTAATACAGAAATCACATATGATCGATTTAAGTCGTGTTTTAAGCCTAGATATAAAAAACTGGGTTATAAAATAAACAGGTCAAGTACTTGAACAAAAAGTCACCCAGCTGTAATTTGAAATTTCCTCTCACGTTATTTACGCATAATGCTAGATTTCCTAATCTATTCAGTCTCGAAAAGGCAAAAAATGCAGTCATTGGGGATCGGGTTTCAGTGTCAGACGGGGCAGTAAATCTGATGGAGTCGGCTTCCGGTCACTCAGGTAGAACAAGTGGAGTGGAACCAGCTCTCCAGCAGCCCTTTTCTCAGCTTCTTTTGGTTCGGCTTCGGATGTCTGGGTTTGCTGTTTAGATAGCTCAGGTGCCTTTTCAGTTAAAAGTTTGAAAACAAGATGGAAGCTAAGGTTTTCGAGGACAGGGGTCTCAGGTTTACCTGGGCGCCTCTAAAAGTCATTTTTTTAGTATGGCGCATGGTGCAAGATAGGATCCCTACGGCTGCAAATTTGATGAGAAGAAATATCGTGCTGGACTCTTCTTTATGCAACTTTTGTGCAGGGCATGAGAAGACGACTTGCCACCTGTTCGTCTTCACGCAACAGGTTTGGGATTTCATCACAGCTTGGTGTAGACTGAATTCTTTTTATATTCTGGAGCTTAAAGATTTGGTTCAAGTGCAAAACTTTTGCCGAGTGGAAGAAAATCATTTATTCAGTATTTGGTGCCTTTAGAAGTGTCGTGTAATGAGTCCATTTTCCAGCAGAAGCAGCCTAATCTAGCGAGAATTAAGGACGAAATCCGGTCGTTGAGCTTCCTTTGGGTTAAGAGTAGGTCGAAGTCGCTTGGCGAAGATTGGGACAGTTGGTGTAATTTTAATTTAGCTAGTGTTGGTATGTAATTGGTGGATGTAATCTATGGGCTAACGATATGTTATCCCGGTTTTGGTGAATAAAATTTGTTGGCCGTTCAATCTAAACAAGCAAAACCACAAATCAATATCCTCTATATGTAAAGACATAAAAACCATATATCAATATTATCTTGGATGCCACTCAAGTTAAAACAAGACTAATATGGGATTGAAAAATTACCAGATGTTCTGAACCTAGACAACTGATACAAGAAGATATATACTTTCTTAAAATCCATAGAAACTAACAATTTCTGGCAATCTGGAAAGAGGAATAAAAACATAACAATGTCTCAGTAAAAGTATTCAAGAAAGCACCCAGAACACTTGAAAGTTAAAAGTCAAACAACGATGGAATCAATACAGAAATCACATATGAACAACAGATCGATTTGGATTACATTTCAAGTTTAGTGGGTCAAATAAATAATGTTAAAAAGTAAACGGGTCAAAAGTCACCCAAACTTTAACTTAAAAAGATAATTTATGCAAATAATTAGATGAACATGCTAATCATTATAAGAAAAAGGTTTGTAAAATGGACAAAAAGAATTGACCTGACCCATTTCAATCTATGTAGGTCAAAGGCACAAAGACGTGTGCCTAGTCGAGGCGAAACGAAACCACCTTGAATACAGAAAGATGTAAAAAGCGCCTGAGGCAGAAAAAAAACCCGCAAATAAAACCCTGCCAAAACTACTTTCGAACGGTCTGAACCAGGCAAGAACAGTCTAAACACGCCAAAAACAGTCTAAAACAGCCAAAAACAAGTCTAAAAATGTGTGTTACCTATATCGAGCGTGCGCTTTTTGTGCACATTGCGCCTATGCGACAAGTTCAGCGCCTTGAGCCTTCAACATGCGCCAAAACACTCATTTTGTCCCAAAACCATTTTGACCGTTACCCAAATGGTCCGTTTTTTCCACTTGGCCCACCTCTAGTGCTTGACATAAAAACGCCATGAACAGTCCACTTTATTCGAAATTGAACAAGAAAAGGAAGAAATGTTGAAAATATGAATAATATAAATAGCCATAGATAAAAAATAAAAAAATAAAGAGCGACAGAGAGACGTTGTTTGTTCTTCGTGTTTTCGAATCTATCATTTAACACTTTGAAATATTCCTAACAAAATTTGTAATTTTATTTATTTAAACTTTATGGCTCTTAATTGGGCAAACTTAAGTTAGTCTCAAACATGCATAACGCCTTCCTAAAGTTAACAAAGCCATGATGCCAACTAAGTCCATGGTATTTCGTCGAATTAGTAGCGCGGTTTACATGATTTGCATCATATAACAGACAACGTATATAACATCTATGGTCAAATGAGCCTACACGTATTAATCTATCATGTGCAAAGAGTCAATCTACAAGACACTCAAAAGATAGAAACTACAAAATAGCAACAAATGAGCATCTACAAGTCTACAACCATAATAACAATAGCCAAAACTGCAACTTTATTAACTTACCAAATCATTTGGCAAGAAACTTCAAACCAACATCAACTTCAGTAAACAAAGTAACAAACAACCCCAAAACCCAAAACCTTACCCGGTAATCATCGTCCCAGCCCCTTCATCCGTAAGAATCTCCAACAACAACGAATGATCCAACCGCCCATCAATAATACTCGCAGTCTTCACCCCTTTCCCCAACGCCTTCACACAACAACTCACCTTCGGAATCATCCCACCCGCAATCTTCCCATCATCCATCATCCTCCTAACCCCACCCACATCAATCTCATTAACCAAACTCCCCGGATCATCCTTATCCTCCAATATCCCGGCCACATCCGTCAACAACAACAACTTCTCCGCCCCTAACGCCGCCGCCAGCTCCCCTGCAGCCGTATCCGCATTAATATTATAACTCTGCCCCGTCCCATCCGCTGCCACCGAAGCAATAACCGGTATATACCCGCCCTTTACCAACGGTTCCAACACCAACGTATCCACACTCGCAATTTCTCCGACAAACCCCAGCTGATCGGCATGCGGTGACGGCACAGCCGTAAATATCCGCCCATCTGTTCCACACAACCCGACCGCAGTGGCACCGGCTTTATTAATCAAGCCAACCAAATGCTTATTCACCTTACCCACCAAAACCATTGAAACAATCTCCATGGTTGAAGCATCAGTAACCCTCAAGCCGTTTAAAAAACTGGATTGAATCCCCAAGCGGTTCAGCCAGTGGTTAATCTCAGGTCCCCCACCATGAACAAACACAATACGGAGACCAATGCAGGAGAGTAGAACAAGATCGGCTATTACGGAGGCTTGCAGGGCCTCTGATTTCATGGCGGCGCCGCCGTATTTGACCACTACGGTTTTACCGCGGAAGCTTTGGATGAATGGGAGGGCTTCTGAGAGGATTTTGACACGGGTTTTGGCGGGTGTTGTTGTTGTGAGGGTTTGTGTTAGTGTTTGTTGAGATGATGATGATGATGATGATTGGATACGTAGTGATGAGAATCTTGAGGGTTTTTGGGTTTTAGGGTTTGGGGATTTGAGGATTGAAGGGCTGAAGACAAGGGTTTTTGCTGCTGCTGCTGCTGCTGCAGACATTATTGTAGTGTTGTGAGAACTTGAAAACCAGACCTAAGACTACCCAGTTAAGCCACTTCAGTTCGGTTCTCAATTTCTAAGAATATGGGGTATGGGGCTT
>JARYGA010060677.1:42493-85172 GCA_030545235.1 Helianthus tuberosus
TACTATAAATGTTAGAAATGTATACCTTTTGATAAAAATTACTTGTTCCAGTTTCAACAAAAAATTTCCCCTGCCAATCCAACACGTTTTGAGCGCGCATAAAAGATTACCCTCTCAACCTGACCCGACCCGACCCGTTTTGAACACACGTAAAAGATTACCCCTTCCAGTCAGACTAATTTGAACACATACGAAAAGCCCAAACATACAAAATACAGAAAAGTTAAAAAAATAGATAACACAAATCAATGCAAATATATAAGAAACTTTCTCAAAACAATGACTACTGGCAATTTAGGAACATAATGACTAGGACGAGAACGATGACGAGGACGATGATGGTGACGGTGATGAGGACGATAATGAGGACGATGAGGAAGAAAAGGACGATGACGATGACGATGAAGACGACGGTGACGAGGACGAGGACGATGATGATGATGAGGACGACGAATACGATGACGAGGACGATGAATACGATGGCAAGTATGAGGACGAAAAATAACTTTAACTATCACTAATTAACTTAAACTAGGTGTATTCGCCAAAAGGGGTTGAACTAGTTGCATGAACAAAGAGATATAATGCTCTGTCAAAGGACAACTAGAACCCAAATTTTTAGAGATGGAGACGAATACGGGGAATTGGTGAATTTCATTAACAGCCGCAAAAGTTTATGACCCGTTTACCCATTAATTACAACCGCGCAATCCGTTTATGGTCCATTCACAACCCGCAAACCCTTTTGCAATTTGTCAACCCATCTATAACCTTTTTTTTCTAAACTGTAAATGTTACAATAACCCTACTCCTAAATTACACTAAATTAATCCTAATGTACCCCATGCCACGATTTGAACCCTAGTCTTCTCTCCAGGAGACGAGAACCTCTACCACCCAGCCATAGCTAGAATGGCAACTCGTGTATAACCTACCAACATGTTACAGCCCGCCAAATGTTAAACTAGTTAAAGTTTACATGATTTTTAATGCGCTTGGGTTGATGTTGACGTTTTTGAAACGAATAAATGAATATATGTGTCGCATTCAGGTTCATCTCCTTAACCCATCAACCCGTGACGATACTACTACTGTTAGGCCACCCCTTCATGACTTCTGGGCTAGAAACTTTGCTCAGTAAGCCTTTTGTCATGGACTTCGAAGGCTATTCTTTTGTCAGGGATCAACTTAAGAGACTGAATTTCTATCTGTCTCGATTATGAGATCGTCTCCTAAATTTGTTAGTGTTTCATGCTACGCATCGAAACTGACATCTTGCTTAGCATGATTAGTGAGTTTGGTAGTTGGTAACAAATTGCAATGGCAACTTATAAACATATTTAACAACATACTTAGCTCTATCCATGGATTATAATTCTTAGATTTTAGCTTAAGCTAGTTTATACAGAGCTAAAACCATAAAAGGGCTAAAGAAGTGAACAGCAGGTTCAAATAAAGAAACAATGGAATTGATCTACATGCTTCTATTCAAATAAAAGATGCATACACATTACAAACTTAATTAAAAAATGAACAAATCAAAACAAATGTTCACTTGCATCAAATGAGGGTCAGAAAAGGGCTATAGTTTGCATGTACAGAGAACATCAAAAGGATTTCAAGCCTTGTGTTTGATACACAATTTTACATTACAAGTGCGATACCGAATAATGATGGCTAAGTTTACCTGTTTGTACAACCCCATGTGCAACTTAAACATACCATACAACTAACTATACAAGTAATATTCGCAGCAATATTTTAACCAAATTCTATTGATGAAACAAAGTTAAGACGCAAAATAATTAACATAAAAGCATTCAATCTAAACAAATAAGACCATAAATCAATATCCTCAAAATGTAAGGACATCCAATCCATAAATAAATCAATGATAATTTGGATGCCTACAAGTTGTCTCGAGTTTAACACAGGACTATACTAACAAGTATAAAATGAAGATATTTAAATCACAAAAAAAGAACCAAGAGATTCTGGCAATCCGACAAAGGTGAACAAATGTTGCGGTAAAAACAGTCAAGAAAGCAACCAGAAGTCAGAAGCTGATACTTGAAGCCAAAAGGCAAACGGGGATGAAATCAAGATGTAATACAGAAATCACATATGATCGATTTAAGTCGTGTTTTAAGCCTAGATATAAAAAACTGGGTTATAAAATAAACAGGTCAAGTACTTGAACAAAAAGTCACCCAGCTGTAATTTGAAATTTCCTCTCACGTTATTTACGCATAATGCTAGATTTCCTAATCTATTCAGTCTCGAAAAGGCAAAAAATGCAGTCATTGGGGATCGGGTTTCAGTGTCAGACGGGGCAGTAAATCTGATGGAGTCGGCTTCCGGTCACTCAGGTAGAACAAGTGGAGTGGAACCAGCTCTCCAGCAGCCCTTTTCTCAGCTTCTTTTGGTTCGGCTTCGGATGTCTGGGTTTGCTGTTTAGATAGCTCAGGTGCCTTTTCAGTTAAAAGTTTGAAAACAAGATGGAAGCTAAGGTTTTCGAGGACAGGGGTCTCAGGTTTACCTGGGCGCCTCTAAAAGTCATTTTTTTAGTATGGCGCATGGTGCAAGATAGGATCCCTACGGCTGCAAATTTGATGAGAAGAAATATCGTGCTGGACTCTTCTTTATGCAACTTTTGTGCAGGGCATGAGAAGACGACTTGCCACCTGTTCGTCTTCACGCAACAGGTTTGGGATTTCATCACAGCTTGGTGTAGACTGAATTCTTTTTATATTCTGGAGCTTAAAGATTTGGTTCAAGTGCAAAACTTTTGCCGAGTGGAAGAAAATCATTTATTCAGTATTTGGTGCCTTTAGAAGTGTCGTGTAATGAGTCCATTTTCCAGCAGAAGCAGCCTAATCTAGCGAGAATTAAGGACGAAATCCGG
This sequence comes from Helianthus tuberosus, assembly GCA_030545235.1. NCBI lineage: Eukaryota > Viridiplantae > Streptophyta > Magnoliopsida > Asterales > Asteraceae > Helianthus > Helianthus tuberosus. Next base: position 45,399 of record JARYGA010060677.1, read on the forward strand.
TCGTTGAGCTTCCTTTGGGTTAAGAGTAGGTCGAAGTCGCTTGGCGAAGATTGGGACAGTTGGTGTAATTTTAATTTAGCTAGTGTTGGTATGTAATTGGTGGATGTAATCTATGGGCTAACGATATGTTATCCCGGTTTTGGTGAATAAAATTTGTTGGCCGTTCAATCTAAACAAGCAAAACCACAAATCAATATCCTCTATATGTAAAGACATAAAAACCATATATCAATATTATCTTGGATGCCACTCAAGTTAAAACAAGACTAATATGGGATTGAAAAATTACCAGATGTTCTGAACCTAGACAACTGATACAAGAAGATATATACTTTCTTAAAATCCATAGAAACTAACAATTTCTGGCAATCTGGAAAGAGGAATAAAAACATAACAATGTCTCAGTAAAAGTATTCAAGAAAGCACCCAGAACACTTGAAAGTTAAAAGTCAAACAACGATGGAATCAATACAGAAATCACATATGAACAACAGATCGATTTGGATTACATTTCAAGTTTAGTGGGTCAAATAAATAATGTTAAAAAGTAAACGGGTCAAAAGTCACCCAAACTTTAACTTAAAAAGATAATTTATGCAAATAATTAGATGAACATGCTAATCATTATAAGAAAAAGGTTTGTAAAATGGACAAAAAGAATTGACCTGACCCATTTCAATCTATGTAGGTCAAAGGCACAAAGACGTGTGCCTAGTCGAGGCGAAACGAAACCACCTTGAATACAGAAAGATGTAAAAAGCGCCTGAGGCAGAAAAAAAACCCGCAAATAAAACCCTGCCAAAACTACTTTCGAACGGTCTGAACCAGGCAAGAACAGTCTAAACACGCCAAAAACAGTCTAAAACAGCCAAAAACAAGTCTAAAAATGTGTGTTACCTATATCGAGCGTGCGCTTTTTGTGCACATTGCGCCTATGCGACAAGTTCAGCGCCTTGAGCCTTCAACATGCGCCAAAACACTCATTTTGTCCCAAAACCATTTTGACCGTTACCCAAATGGTCCGTTTTTTCCACTTGGCCCACCTCTAGTGCTTGACATAAAAACGCCATGAACAGTCCACTTTATTCGAAATTGAACAAGAAAAGGAAGAAATGTTGAAAATATGAATAATATAAATAGCCATAGATAAAAAATAAAAAAATAAAGAGCGACAGAGAGACGTTGTTTGTTCTTCGTGTTTTCGAATCTATCATTTAACACTTTGAAATATTCCTAACAAAATTTGTAATTTTATTTATTTAAACTTTATGGCTCTTAATTGGGCAAACTTAAGTTAGTCTCAAACATGCATAACGCCTTCCTAAAGTTAACAAAGCCATGATGCCAACTAAGTCCATGGTATTTCGTCGAATTAGTAGCGCGGTTTACATGATTTGCATCATATAACAGACAACGTATATAACATCTATGGTCAAATGAGCCTACACGTATTAATCTATCATGTGCAAAGAGTCAATCTACAAGACACTCAAAAGATAGAAACTACAAAATAGCAACAAATGAGCATCTACAAGTCTACAACCATAATAACAATAGCCAAAACTGCAACTTTATTAACTTACCAAATCATTTGGCAAGAAACTTCAAACCAACATCAACTTCAGTAAACAAAGTAACAAACAACCCCAAAACCCAAAACCTTACCCGGTAATCATCGTCCCAGCCCCTTCATCCGTAAGAATCTCCAACAACAACGAATGATCCAACCGCCCATCAATAATACTCGCAGTCTTCACCCCTTTCCCCAACGCCTTCACACAACAACTCACCTTCGGAATCATCCCACCCGCAATCTTCCCATCATCCATCATCCTCCTAACCCCACCCACATCAATCTCATTAACCAAACTCCCCGGATCATCCTTATCCTCCAATATCCCGGCCACATCCGTCAACAACAACAACTTCTCCGCCCCTAACGCCGCCGCCAGCTCCCCTGCAGCCGTATCCGCATTAATATTATAACTCTGCCCCGTCCCATCCGCTGCCACCGAAGCAATAACCGGTATATACCCGCCCTTTACCAACGGTTCCAACACCAACGTATCCACACTCGCAATTTCTCCGACAAACCCCAGCTGATCGGCATGCGGTGACGGCACAGCCGTAAATATCCGCCCATCTGTTCCACACAACCCGACCGCAGTGGCACCGGCTTTATTAATCAAGCCAACCAAATGCTTATTCACCTTACCCACCAAAACCATTGAAACAATCTCCATGGTTGAAGCATCAGTAACCCTCAAGCCGTTTAAAAAACTGGATTGAATCCCCAAGCGGTTCAGCCAGTGGTTAATCTCAGGTCCCCCACCATGAACAAACACAATACGGAGACCAATGCAGGAGAGTAGAACAAGATCGGCTATTACGGAGGCTTGCAGGGCCTCTGATTTCATGGCGGCGCCGCCGTATTTGACCACTACGGTTTTACCGCGGAAGCTTTGGATGAATGGGAGGGCTTCTGAGAGGATTTTGACACGGGTTTTGGCGGGTGTTGTTGTTGTGAGGGTTTGTGTTAGTGTTTGTTGAGATGATGATGATGATGATGATTGGATACGTAGTGATGAGAATCTTGAGGGTTTTTGGGTTTTAGGGTTTGGGGATTTGAGGATTGAAGGGCTGAAGACAAGGGTTTTTGCTGCTGCTGCTGCTGCTGCAGACATTATTGTAGTGTTGTGAGAACTTGAAAACCAGACCTAAGACTACCCAGTTAAGCCACTTCAGTTCGGTTCTCAATTTCTAAGAATATGGGGTATGGGGCTTGGGTTGGGGCGTGGGTTGGCTGAAAACGCCCAAGCCATCACCCCGGGGGCTTGGGTTGGGGCGTGGCCCAAGGGGCGGGAGTTTGAAGCCGGGCGTGGGGCGGGCTAGCGATCCTATGTGGCGGGCTCCTATTCGCTTTGTTGGCCATGTCCTATTCGTTTTTTTTTTTAATAAACTGTCAAGCCACGCCCTAACCCAAGCCCCGCCATACCCCACGGACACGTCACTCACCTGATTGGGGGTGTTGTTGTAAGGGTTTGTGTTAGTGTTTGTTGAGATGATGATGACGATGATGATTGGATACGTAGTGATGATTGGATAAGGTTACCGAAATTCATACCATATTCCTTTACCGAAATGAAATCGCGTATGTTAATGAATACTATAAAAGTTAAAGATGTAATGAATCATTTTATATCATATGTAGTAAAACAATCACTCACTAGATTCGGAACCGGATCTTAACTCACCCTAAAAATTATAGACTTGAAAATTCAAATATTCGATTACAGTTATGAACTTCTAATGATTTCATTCTTATAGTAATGTAAAGCTTATATCAAATTTAAAATACATCTTATTACATTTTTTAAGTGGCAATATCATATAGTAATTAGGTCTGGCCAAACGTCTGGGTCGAGTCGTGGGTCAGAATAGGTTCGGGTTAGAATGAGTTTAGGTTAGAACAGGATCGGGTCAGAATGGGTTCGGATCACTGCGGGTCTAATTTGGTTTGGGTAAAAATTGATCAAAACAAGTTCAGGTTAAAAGAGGTTATAGCCAAAATAGTTCGAATTAAAACAAGTTATGACCAAAATGAGTTCAGATTGATACGGGTTTGTTTAAAAAATATCAAATGCTTTTTTTACCATTTTTTCTATCATAATTTTATAAATATTTATTATTCAACTAACCATTGATTAATGCTACTCGAGTACCGGGTGATATTATATAAATGCCACATGTGTATTTTTGTAATATGTTACAGCAACTTTGGAGGTGGAGGCAATTGCGGATATTTTGGTTACAACAATGATTGATGGCGGTTGGCGGTTTCAATGGCACTAATAGGTGGTGGTTGTGGCAATGTTGGTTAGTGGTGGTTGATGCGACGTTGGTTGGTGGTGCTTGTGGTTATTGTGGTGGCAATGGTTGGTGGTGTATTTGTAGGGGTGGTTGGTAGGCGGTGGTACGTTGAAGCTGGAGTTGAGGTGGTGGTCCGTCGAAGTTGATGTTTATCAGGAAACGTATAACCAACAACCTCACGTGATTTCATCAAAGATGTCGTCGACCCGTTCTTACTTGTTCTAACACGTCTGAATCCGATCCGTTATAGTATGTTCCAACCCGTTTGAACCTGTTCTAAACTTTAGATAGGCATTACGCCGTCCACTCTGACCCATTCCATGCAATGTAATGTTGCTGCCTATTTTAGCCCAAAATATAAAATTTCTTGCCCAAACAAACTCGTTTCCACTACTCTAGGTCAAGATGTCAGGACTAATAGTAATATATTTGGTTCAAGTAACTGGGCGAGTATCACATAATACCATACATGTTTCAACCTGTGAAAAATATATAATTTATATCATATATGGTATTCTAGAATTACGGGTTCGCGTTTTCCTACCATCACCAGCCAAACATGCTCCCGAAGTCAAATAATCAACTTCATTTACATAAAATTTCTGAAAGAAAGGGTTATCTAATTCTAAACTTACATCGAATGACGTTGAATGTCTTCAATCCGGGACCCGCATCAAGTCCGAATGGCGTTTTAGTGAAAACACGCTTATTGATAGTAAAGATGAAATCCCATAATTTGGAATAGCTTGTTTGGTGTTTAACGGACATGATTATAAATCGAGTATCTAACTGAGATTGCCACTAGTGTGTTATTATAATCAATACGACTATGATTATGGTTCACATAAGACATCTGAATCCTAATTGATGATAGTAAAGTTGGTTGCACAACAAAAGTGAATACATACACGATTCTATAATTATCTCTTAATAAACTAATATATATATATATAATATAAAACATCTTCTAAAATAACTTTTTTTAACAGCAAAAAATACTTCATTAATCATCACCAAAATTGTTACAGACTGAAAGATACTAGTGAGACATTAGAATACATGCAGTCATCATCACTATTCCTCACCCATATATTACTTTTTAAAACAGAAGAAAAAGATTACTGAGCCTAAAACCACACCCCACCTATAAATTTTTTATATATCCTATATATTGAAATTCACCCACTTCTCCCAATCAACTTGCACTCCCTTCGATCTATGTTTAACCCATATGAACGCCAAAGATTGTATTTTTGTATTTCCCCAAATATTCCATCCACCAAAAATATTTTGCCATTGAAAATCACATCGTTCCGAGCTTTCCATACAAGTACCAGTGTCGGTCACCATAGTTTCGATCTGTCAACATTTTGGAGTTTTCCTGTGTTTGGGATTGCTGAAATATGTCAGATCTGTTGGTTTAGATGTTTCAGAACTGTTGTTGTGTTGTTTCGTTTAGAGAGAGAAAGTTAAAGGGTCGGTGGTGTTACACCCCAACCGATGGCGGTAACATCGGGGCGGGACATCATAACGCTACTTGTGTCAATATAGATTAATCAAAATTTCATACTAATAATTAAATTGTCATAAAACCCAAAAACATTGTCAAAATTGTATCAAACATCACAAAATTTAAATATTGTCCAAAATATTGTTTTTCTAAGGTGTGTATCTAAAGTCACCCTAGCTTGATTATTGATTCACTGCGACTATCAACTTGCAACATGTATTAAAATAAAATCAACAAAAATGTTGGCGAGTATACAAGTTTAATACATAGCATATATAGTTTAAAATGTGATTTCCTCATATCCAACATGAATAACATATTACAAGTTTCAACATGCTAAGCCAAACGTAATCAATATGTTAACTTAAGTTTTCAACGTGTTAACTGTGCCTTTCCTACATCGTTGCCATGAAGAGGAGGTAAAAGAATCATACTTAACAATACCCCAAGTCTCAAGGGCGGTGCGTTAACCCTATAGCGCTATAATTGTCAAGGTCGGCTAAACATAAGATTCAAACGTTCACATAGCATAAAAGAGTCACAAGTATCACAAGTATCATGTTTTCATGTTTAAGATGGATAGAATATGATTAATAACAAGTTTCAAGTGTCGTGTGTTTGAATATAGAATACATGTTGCATCCCAAAGTGTTTAAAGCAAAAAGGGATCGAGTATACTCATAGTGGGTGCTTAGAATCTAAACACAGTCTGGTTGGATCGAAGGGAGCGTTGGATCAGCCTGCGTGCGAGAACAGAGTATAAGTCCTCTAAGTGTGACCCGGCCGGGAACAGAGTGTCGAACAGTGCAAAAACGAGTTAAGTGTTCAACAGGTGATCCGAACGGATGGGCCCGGATGGCCATTCGAATAGAACATGATTGTTTGCGAAACTTTGAAATTCAGAGTTTAATTAAAAACGTTTAAACAATGAAAATTATAAGGGTCAGGTCATCCGGTCGGATGGTTATCCGGACGGATGGCCATTCGAGCGGATAGCCATTTGAGCGAGTAATATGTAGTTGAAGTTTTTGTAAAATTTTCTAAGTAAAAGTTTCGAGTTAACGGAGACTGCTTGATGACGTGTCAAACAACGGAATACACCAAGTCCAGTTCATTCGGTCGGATAGGTCTCGCCTATTTGGACAGACGAGCTGTTCTTGATGAAAATTCATGTTTAACCCGTTAATCGGTCCATATCTTTTATGGAAATCCGTTTTCAAACCGGCTTTCGACTAAGGAACGAGTCGAGAGTCCAATTTAGTCCAGATTCCATCAATAATGTGTGAAAATTGAAGAAAAGTTGAAAATAGATGGAAAAGTGTTGAGATCTTTCATATTTTAGTTGAAAAGTGTGAAAATCCCTTAGATCTTAGACCAATCTTGATTAAATAGTGCTCCACAACAGTTTGCCTAAGCAAAACGAGTGAAAACCACCTCCGGAAGGTCTGAAATTGGTGTTTTTGAGAAAAAGTTAAGGTGAGTGAGTGATTTTGATGAAGAAGATGGAATAGAAGTGATTAGAGATGAATATTGGAGAAGATTTAGGTGAAAAAGCTTACAAAATAGCATTGATTCTCGTCTGGAACTTGAGAGCGAATGGGCAGGGGGTGAAAGGTGAGAATGAAGGTTCAAGTCTACTATTTATAGGTGACAGCGACAGGTCCATTCGGTTGGTTGTGTTCGGATGGGTTAAGGCGGTGGTGAGTGGCATTGTCCGGATGGTCATCCGGACGGCTGGTCATCCGGGCGGATGGCCATTCGGACGGCCAATTCGCGCTTGCTAGTTTTCCAACTTTGGTTCGTTTTGCAAGCGAGGTTAAGTGTTGCATTGCGTATTATTGTGAGTAGTCATTACTTATAGTATAATTACATTTTGGCGTTCAAAAAGCATAAATAACAAGAATAATTTCATGTTTCGGATTCGTGTTAAAGTAGTCTCTCGTTCATTAAGTATCAAGCATAACAAAGTGTCAAGAATCTAGGATAAATACATCGTTCACATATAAAAAGCATCACATAGAGTAATAGTTGCACATAGTTTATCATAATATCATGATTAAAATAGTCTCATTTCATTATGATCGATCGTCTCGAGTGTACAAGTATAACATGATAGGAAATACGATAAGACTTGCTAAGATAATAAAAGTATCGGAACGCAGGGCGTTACAGGTGGTGGTGGAGGGTTCTCGGTAGTGGGGGTGAGATGGTGGTGGTCGGTGTTCGGATATGGCGGTAGTTGGATGGTGGTGGCAGTGGGGCGACACTGGTGGTGGAGATGAGATGGTCGTGGAGGGTTTCGGATTTTGGTGGGGCAGCGGTGAAGATGATGGCGGTGCAGTGGTGTTTATAGAGAGAGTGTGTGTAAAGATGAGAGATAAAGTGTGTAGGTGTGTGTGAGCTGGTGTGTATGTTTGTGTATATATATATGTAAATTATTTTTATATATTATATATTAAAACTTTATGCATTAAAGACTTGTTCCTTGTACTCATGTATATATAAGACTTGTACTTTGTGTGTAAATGACTAAATAACAGGACCGTGCACTATCCCCCCCCCCCCTAAATGACTAAATAACCCTCGTAGTTAACAGACTGGTGGATTGTGCTAGAAATTTGGACTCAAATGGTTAAGAAAAATGGTTGTAGGGACTCAGGGCGTTAAACATTTTGATTTTGGACTCAAGTGGTTAAAACCTATAAAACACTGGGACTCAAAAAGTAATTTACCCTAAAAATATTGTATGAATATACGGTAAAAAAATTGAGCGTTATTCCTAAACTTTTGTTCTAGATTCGTTACTGGTATTCAAGGTGTCATAGGTGTTAGCTAACATTTACTATTCATATAAGCAAAGATAAAAACAATGAGTTGGTGTTTATTTAGAAAATTATAATACGTATGTGTTTACTAGTAAATACACTATAACTTCTAACAATAGTGTACTAAATGACCCTAAATATTGGATAATTTATAATAATAGTTGTATTTAAGGTGTTCAATATTTTAATTATATTTAAAAACTCAAAACTGGATCGGATTTTGAGTATTTGAATTCAGTAATCAAATTTCAAATTAAATACGAATTCAAGATGCCGATGATGGCCCGCCCAGCTGGTCGGAGGTGGGAGGGTTTACACCTTAGGGTGGTTCCTGCCCGGGCTAGGTCTCCAGTTCGATCGATGCACTCCACGAAAAAATTCCCTATGACGGTTTGAAATAAGGACACCGGTGTGTGGGTAGGGATTCGAACTCGGGACCCGGGGGTTGTCTAGGATTGTCTTCACCGCTAAAACACACCTTTCAAAAAAATACGAATTCAAGATTTTTAATTCAATTCGATTCATTTTAATTCAAAATTCAAGTGGAAATTATACTTTTAGGTATGTGTGTATATACATCCATAATTATGTACTCATATTACAAAAAAAAGGCTTATCATGTTGTGAAACTAGCCTAATAGCAAATAATAAGAGAAAGAGATGTAGGGAGAAAGAGATATTTCATTGATAGATATATCATACAAGAGATACTGATACGGATTCGTATACGAGTGGAACAAACAATCTCTAGAAAAACACAATGTTCAAAAGGAATTCTTATTTAATTCATAACCATCCAACCTTGCTTACAAGCTTAAATAGAAAATACTAGAAATAAACATGGAAACGAAATAACATAATTAAGGGAATGATGAAAATTGAAATCAAAAGGAGATAACTTAAAAATATAAAAGGATTGGTTGGATGGAATCAAATCTGGCAGTCTTCCTAGCCACGCTTCGGGTCGGGTCCTGGACTTGTATCACAGGGTGGTTCGTCGATAGGGCCCGGATCCGTATCATCCTCCCCCTCTAAAAAAGGACTCGACCCCGAGTCACCTTCATCGTCGGGAACATACGGTGTTAAATCAGCAACGTTAAAGGTGGCAGAAACCTTGTAGTGACAAGGGAGATCGATCTTGTAAGCATTATCCCCAATACGTCGAAGTACACGAAAAGGCCCATCAGCCCTCGGGCGCAACTTCCCAAAACGGCCTGGCGGAAAACGATCCCGACTTAAATGAACCCAAACTAAATCACCCTCGTTGAATACCACATGGCGTCTATGTTTATTAACCCGCGCTTGGTATCGTAAGTTATGCTTAATAATTTGTTCACGAACCTGTTCATGCAAGAGCTTAATCTGTTTTGCTTGCTCATCCCCATCGGTACTGAAATGCTCCAACTCAGGAAATGGGGCGAGATCAAGAGGAGTGAAGGGATTTCGACCATACACAACAAAAAACGGACTTCATCCCGTGGAGCTATGGTTGGACCGATTATACGCGAACTCTGCTTGAGGCAAAATAAGATCCCAGTTCTTAGGATTGTCACCGACAAGGCTCCGGAGTAAATTTCCCAAACTTCGATTAGTAAGTTCCGTTTGTCCGTCAGTTTGCGGATGGTGAGAACTACTAAATTGCAACTTTGCTCCTAATCGTTTCCATAATGTGCGCCAAAAATGGCTAATAAACTTAACATCACGATCGGAAGTGATAGTCTTGGGAACGCCATGCAATCGTACAATCTCGGCAAAATAAAGACGCGCAACTTGTGAAGCGTCAAAGGTTTTGACACACGGAACAAAATGAGCCATCTTTGAGAAACGATCAACAACCACCATAATTGAATCCTTTTTTCGTTGTGTTAACGGTAAGCCTACCACAAAATCGATGCTAACGTCTTCCCAAGGCCGTGTAGGGGCTGGTAATGGTGTATACAGACCTTGGTTGGTGTTGTGAGTTTTGGCAATGTGACAAACGCGACAACTTTTCAAAATTTTAGAAACTTCCCGTATGATTTTTGGCCAAAAAAAACGATCTTGGACTAACGCAACCGTCTTAGACCTCCCGAAGTGACCCCCCAAAGCCCCTTGATGACATTCAAGAACAATAGCCTCCCGAAAGGAAGACTGAGGAACACATAAGTGTTGCCCTTTATAATGGAAGCTGCCCTTTTGCACAAAACACTGATACGGTGCTTCCTTACTTTTTTGCCAAATATCATGAAAGTCAGGGTCGTCTTGGTAAAGATGAGAAAATGACTCAAACCCGGTGACCCCAAAAGTGACAGAATTAAGAAGAGTTGGCCGACGACTTAATGCATCAGCAACCGAATTTGCCGACCCGGCTTTGTGTTGGATAACGAACGTGAAATCTTGAAGTGTTTCGACCCACTTTGCATGCCGGGGGTTGAGTTTGGCCTGACCTTGGATAAACTTGAGAGCTTGATGGTCCGAGTATAGAATAAATTCACTGGGAAGGAGGTAATGGCGCCAATATTCGAGACTTCGAACAATAGCATAAAATTCTTTATCATAGGTGCTATATCGGCGCCGGGTGTCACTTAATTTTTCACTAAAAAAAGCGATGGGGCGGTGCTGTTGACTCAAGACACCACCAATTCCCACCCCCGAAGCGTCACACTCGACTTCGAACACATGATCAAAACTTGGTAAGGCAAGAACTGGCTCATTAGTAACAGCTTCCTTGAGGGTAATAAACGACTTTTTGGCTGTAGGAGACCATGTAAACTTGCTACTTTTCAAACACTCCGTAATAGGGGCGACAATAGTGCTAAAATTTCGAATGAAACGCCTATAAAAAGACGCGAGACCATGAAAACTTCTAACCTCGTGAAGCGAAGTCGGAGACGGCCACGTGGTAATAGCCGAGACCTTTGACTCATCCATACGTATACCGTTGGCCGACACCAAATATCCCAAAAAAATAACCTCTGTTGTAAAAAATTGGCATTTCTTCGCATTGGCATACGGTTTTTGTTCTCGTAGGATTTTGAAAACATCCCGAAGGTGGCCTAAATGAGCCGTTACATTTTTGCTAAAAACCAATATGTCGTCGAAATAAACGACAACGCATCGACCAATAAGGGGCTTAAAGACATGATTCATGAGCCTCATGAAAGTACTTGGGGCGTTAGACAACCCAAATGGCATCACCATCCATTCATATAACCCATCCCTTGTCTTGAATGCGGTCTTCCACTTGCCTCCCGGTCGCATGCGAATCTGGTGATATCCACTACGTAAATCAATTTTGGAGAAGACTGTTGCACCATGTAAATGATCGAGTAGGTCATCAAAACGCGGAATAGGAAATCAGTATTTGATAGTGATTTTGTTAACCGCGCGACTGTCAATACACATCCGAAAGCTACCATTCGGCTTGGGCACGAGGAGGGCCGGGACGGCACAAGGGCTCATGCTCTCTCTAATGAGGCCTTTTTCCAACAATTCTGCGACTTAGCGATGTAACTCGGCAAACTCCTTTGGGTTCATACGATAAGCGGGTTTGTTGGGAATACTAGCGCCGGGTAAAAAATCAATACAATGTAGTATCTCTCGGATTTGAGGAAGACCTGCTGGAATATCATTCGGAAAAACATCATGAAACTCGACTAATAGTGGTTGGGCTTCCGGTGGAGCGGGAGGTACATCGGTATTTTCCTCGGCAATTAATAAACCAAAAATTATGTGTTCGGGAGTTTTTTTTGTTATAGCCACAAATTCTGACTTAGAAACCAACAAAGAATGTGATTCCTCCTGTTGTGGGTTGTAAGGTGCCAACGTGATATTAAGACCATCTTTTTTGAATGTGTAAGTATTGCGGAATCCGTCGTGTTTAACTCGCCGATCATATTGTCATGGCCGACCCAATAATAGGTGACATGCGTCCATTGGTATGACCTCACACCAAATTTCATCCGTGTATTTATTACCAATGGAGAATGAGACTAAACATCGATGAGTAACTTTGAGTAGATTACCCTTTTTTAACCACGTAAGTTGGTACGGATCGGGGTGATCGTGTAATGGCAGATTGAGTTTTTCCACCATAGAACTTGCTACCATATTTTCACAACTGCCCCCGTCAATGATAACGTTACAAACTTTCCCTTTCGACGTACACTTTGTTCGGAAGATGTTGTTACGAAGCCATGCCGTGTCATCGGTTAATTCAGCCATCGCGGTATTGAGAAGACGCTGAATAACAAGGGCTTCACCCCGATCGGGGTAAAGGACTTCGGTCTCTTCCTCTCCGTCAGTATCATAAGTTGGTTCAGTGTCATCAATAAAAACAAGAACTTGCTTATTTGGGCAATCTCTTTTAAGGTGGCCAAGGCCTTGGCATTTATAACAACGAAGAGCATTACCCGTGGAAGTCGACGGACCCGTTGGTACTACGGAGGGGTCAGCTTTGATTGGGCCGCCCTTGGGCAGTGATGATGTCGACGCCGGGGTCCGGGAAGGTGGTGGTGTGCGAGTGGCAGGTTTTGACTTAGCAATTGCTTGTTTTTCCACTTGATAGGCTAACCTGCAAACATCATTAAATGACCAATATTGTTGCAATTGAATAACATCTGAGATTTCTGATCGGAGTGCCCCCAACAAGCGAGCAATAACTTGTTCTTCATCTTCATCAACACCACAACGCATACGCAAGCGTTCGAATTCCTGAATACATTCTTCCACAGATAAAGAATGTTGTTTAAAATTGTGGTAATCCAGGTAGGATTGTTGGCGGTGATTGGCAGGTAAAAATTTAGACCGTAATACCCGCTTCATCTTGTCCCATGATTCGATTTTGTGTTTGCCCTCCCGTTCCCGTTGTTTCTGCACATGTTCCCACCATAACGAGGCATATTTTTTAAAGCGAATAGCAATGAGTTTTACCTTAAGTTTTTCGGGGACATTACGGAGGTCGAAGATACGTTCAACGGTTTGTAACCACTCAATGAAATCATCCGGTTGCAACGATCCCTCGAATTCTGGAATCTCGGTGCGAATACCCAAAGCCCGGATGGGGTCCGTGGGTGGCGGGAGTGGTGGATCCTGGTGTTGGCGACGGCGTGCAAAAACATTGTGGAAGTCCTCATCTTCTCCTTCCCACATATCCGTTACTGTTACAGAATCATCTTGGTATTGATTTAATTCGAGTTCACGAATCTGTGCTTGGAGGCGTTCAATCTCAGCAATGTTGCGGGGATCATGTTGTTCATGACCGTTGCCTCCGGCGGCGAATCTACGGTGTTGATGACGACGATCTCTCCCATGCGCATACATCCCGAGTAACCCGAGCTGCTGATACCACTTGATACGGATTCGTATACGAGTGGAACAAACAATCTCTAGAAAAACACAACGTTCAAAAGGAATTCGTATTTAATTCATAACCATCCAACCTTGCTTACAAGCTTAAATAGAAAATACTAGAAATAAACATGGAAACGAAATAACATAATTAAGGGAATGATGAAAATTGAAATCAAAAGGAGATAACTTAAAAATATAAAAGGATTGGTTGGATGGAATCTAATCTGGCAGTCTTCTTAGCCACGCTTCGGGTCGGGTCCTGGACTTGTATCTCCGGGTGGTTCGTCGATAGGGCCTGGATCCGTATCCGATACAATGGGAAGTATATATAGGAGAAAAAAACTTGGAGAAGAATCTAATCTATTTTTGGTGTTGATAACCATAATATTAATAATATACTTATAACACTCTCCCTTGGTAATCAACTTGATACGCTTGGAGATGCTGCCTCGTTAAAAACCTTGCTAGGAAAACCCAGTGGGACAAAATCTTAGCTAAGGGAAAAAGAGTGCAGCGCGTATCGTCTCCCCCTGATACTTCTGGATCATGTACGTTGTCTCATTAAAAACCTTACTAAGAAAACCCAATGGGATAAAGCTTAGTGAAGGGAAAAAGAGTGCAACTTGTATGATACTCCCCCTCATTTGAACATGTATTCTTCAAGTGACTAGTGCCCATTTTTCTTGAAAGTTGTTCAAAGTTTTTGTAGTCAATGATTTGCCGCTTGATCCCTTAATGTGCAATTCTTTATGTTCGCAATGTTGTATATCTTCATATGAGCCTTCTAGTGCCTCTTCTTTTAAACAAATATCATAAGATCCACAACTGTGATTTGTTACATTCCCTACATTTACAAAACTAACCAAACTTGTTTTGATAGGTTAGTAAAATATAAATTCATATCTTACATACCTTAGATGTATTGAAATAGATGTTTTCCCATTTTAATATTTCGTCGTTTAACACATGATATATCAAATCGATAAATTCAATAAAGATATATAAAATCATGAATAGATAGCAAGAAATACTAATGCACAATTGCACTTAAAGATGGTACCTTTAGACCAAATTTCAATTTCTTTCATATGAAGCTATAATAACCATTTTATATATCAACTAAAAAAAACTGAACAACCTTTAACGTAGTTAAATGATAAGCTTTGTCCATGGTAAAACGCGTCGACCTCTTATAGATATAGTTTGATTGATTACACATATACTCGAATTGCCGGTCGAGCAATAATTACAACGTGTCAAGGTCATTCAAAAATTCTCCCTCTAAAAGCTCGACAGTTTCTCTTGATGATGCGGGACATTGATGTGCGTGAGTGTTATTAGTTTTTAATGTATATATTAAGCCCTTTTTAACACTTTTTAGCCAAGTTTTAAATTTATAAAACACGATATTTACTAACACTAAACAAACATATGGGCAAGTGCACCCATCGTGAACGTAGTATAGTGTTGGCAAGATACCGAGGTCGTCCAAGGACATAAGAGCTTTTAGTACCGGTTTATCCTCAACGTCTAATCAAATCAAAATGTTTAGAAAAAAGTTTTAAACTAGAAAAATAAAAACTAACTAAATGCTAAAAAATAAAAAAAAAATAAAAACAGATAGACAAGATAAATCACTTGGCTCCGACTCGTGTTTAGTGTAACATTTGATTATTTCCGCACTTTTGCACTATTTAAGAGATTATCTTAGTTATTGTAGTAGGCCCCTCTTTTGGAGGTGACGTTACCCTCAACCCAGTAGTTTGAGTCAGCAAGGATACAATCCTAAAGGGTCGGATTATTGAAAGATAATTAATTAAGTTATTAATGCATATTGTGGTAGGCCCCTTTTTTGAAGGCGACGTTACCCTCGGCTAAGTAGTCTGAGTCAGCAGGGATACAGTCCTAAGTAGCCGGGTTAAAGTTTTAATAGTAGTTTAACTTATGAGGGGATCAAAGAGTTTGGACCCCCGCCATCCAATACCGTTAAGTATTGAAGGAGGTCCTACTAAATTTGACCCAGGTCCTTTGCAGGATCTATACACTGAACAATGGCAAGACTCTTACCAAACCGTTCCCTTAACCCCCGACCAGGTAGCCAACATACCTCCATATAGACCGTGGAGATATGAATGGTGAAAATCTTTTATTTTATATAGACAGTAAAATAATGCCAAGACACCACGGACAAACGATAAGGAAGAATCACCTTCAACATAAGAAACTAGTTATTAAAGTCATTAATACATAACCAATTAAAAAGTGCGAAAAGATTAAAAATAAAAAGTATTACACTAGACACTTTGTCTTCACCAAGTGATGTAAGAGACTTAGGCAAACATGGCCTTGATTGTCAAGAACTCTTACGATCAATCTTGGATCCCGAGACGACTCACACACTCTATGATGGACAATGGATGATGGTGTTATGGTGGTGGTGGGTGAAGTGTGAGAGAGGTGGTGTGCCAAGGGATGGTTTGAGCTTGTGTAACAACTCTCATCAAAAGTCATATTTATTAAATTAATTTGTCCAATAGGAAACCCTAATTGAGACACCCAAGTGATTCTGCGTAAACCCTAAAATTTTCAGAACAATCGGAATCAGGATCAGGGCCCCTAAAACTCAGGGGGGATAAACCCTAGTTACGATTATCTAAATAAAACGCTGTCAAATTCGAAATTATGAAATTCATCAACTCAGCAGGCCTAGTCCCAAACGTGGCAACCCTATGACCATTAGGAGTCCCTTGCGCACCGTAAGGGTTATAGTGTTACGGTGCGCAAGGGGTGACAAATTTTGGGTATAAATAGAGGGTCGTGGGACTTGATTTTTGGAATTTGAGCGACGAACCAATTCGTAATACGCTCCGAGATATCTTCTGTTTACCACAATTAACACACACGGATCACTAATCGACGCCGTAATCAGGGTAATAACTTGATCGCTGATACGATTCAATGTCCGATTGATCAAAATATCCAATGGATGTTTAAGTGCTGCCCACATTAGGGTTTATGCTTTGTCATTTGTCGTTAATTCGATGGATGTTTAAGTATCGCACTTTGTCATTCGTTGTGAGGGTTTGATCTCGTGAGTTATCGTAAATGTTGTATTAAGTTACTGACTGAATTATGTGCCTGTTATTAATTTAGGTTAAAAGGCTAATCAGTAGGCTAAACTCTGCCCGTATAAATCTGCAATGTGAGTCATTCTCTTTTTATCAACTATTTTACAATACCTCAAATTATTTTCAAAAGTTATAATTACAGGGACTAAGTCGTGGATATCTTGAATTACTGGTTAGTGGGGTATTGTGCACATTACTAATTTTCTCCTAGTTAGGTTCATTGACCTACTAGGGATAATCATCACTATTTAGGTTCATTGACCTAATAGTGGTATGACCATCGTCACCATTGTGACATGTCACCATTGTGACATGTCATCATTGTGACATAGCGCCAGATAAAAATAAGATAGAAGCCATTGTAATTGCTCTTATGCTGTAATTAATAACTATGCATCATTTTATATAAATAGAATGATTCACTCAGTATTTCCCGCTGACAAAACCTTTTTTCAAACATGTTTCAGGTGATCTGTTATGATCTAGGAAAAGTGCCATAAAGCACTACAAGCTCAAGGAAGTGGCTCAGTATAAAATAAAGAAACATGTTTTGTAAAAATAAAAGATTTCTTCGTGAAATCAAATGATTGTAAATTACCGGGGTTATATCCCGAGTTGTGAAATAAAATAATCGGGAAATATTTCAGTTTTAAAAAGATCCTGATGATAAACTTCCGCTGTTAAACTCAATTAATTAAATACCACGGGATTTCTGGCCCGCGGCTCCTGAAACGGGTCAAACCGGGTCGGGGGCCGTGACAGAAAAAGGTGGTATCAGAGCCACTGATCGAGCCACTGATTTAAGCCAATTAAGTATTTAGAAAATACTTAATTTTTATTAATTACTATTTTGTGATTATGTGTTTTATTATCTGACTAACTGTGTACAGTATGGACATATCTTTATATACTAGCCATTGTTGCAATAAATACAAATCTTTAAAATAATCTGACTCAAAGTTTTAGCATCTTTATTATCTACAGTCTAGAAACCTTATTAAGTAAATAAATAAATTTATAAATAAAACCTAGTGTGTTTTAATTTTCAGTTGTTTTGTAGTCACACAGTCTGGAATAATAATTAAAGGTTTTTTATAATTTTTTTTTGTTATAATGGTGTGTATTTTGCATAACAGCATGAGTGACTTGTCTGACGCCCTTCATAATTTAAATCTCTATCCGGTAAGAATAGAGGTTTCCAGAGATTTCAATAGGTATATACCAGACATAGAAGAACCTATAGAATTCAACGCTTTATCTCTCGAGAAACCCAAGCCTAAGAAAATGGAAATTGGGGAAAGCTCTAGGCAAATTGAGGGGTTACCATCTCAGGAAGAGCTAGATTTTATATTGGCGAGCTATAATACTATTAAGCCTGTTAATGAAAATGTTCTTATTCACTCTCTTGAAACACAACTACCAATAAACTTAGAACCAGCTATTTCAATCCACTCGCAAATAGACGAATGGTTGACTAATGAAATACTGTTACAAAACAATCCCTATAAGCTTTTTCCTCAGTTAAATCCATAACCTTTACCAAATCAATCAATGAGTAACGAGAATATGGCGGAACTCCATCATTTTGGTGAAGAACTAATGGATGCTGGAAATAGGATCCAAGAGATTGGGGGACAGATCTCCTGGAAATACGATGAGAGGGAACGCCGTTACTAGAATATCATCTGACAAAGGATAGGGGATTTATGAAACTGTGGTTGTGTAATAGTAATAGTAAAATCAGTATGTGTAAAATAAATAATAAAACGGGTGTATATAGAAGCATGATATAATCTATAAAACAAATGAAATTTTAGAAAGTTACAATTTTGTTTGTATATTCGTTTACGTGATCATGTGCAATTAATTGTGACATTGGATTATTTCTTTTATACTAATTATTTATCTATAAATTAGTTATCAGATGGAAAACGCTAATAATGAACCAGTTAATAAGGTTAATCAATCTGAGCAACAACCGGGGGATCAATATATGACTAGGCAGGATATAGAAAACATCGTTGCTCAAGGGATAGCCAACACTATTCCAGCAATAGTTGCTCAAGGGATAGCCAACGCTATTCCAGCAATCGTTGCTGCTGTTAAAAATCCAATAGAACCGCAACAAATCATTCCTAGCAAACGTATTTCTGAAGATAACTTCAGTAATAGCGTAAACGGAGGCAATGCACATGTTAATCATGATAATGAACCACGGCAGGCTCCGCCCCCTAAGAAAATGAAAGCTGCAACGCCTGGTTGCACTTACAAAGAATTTCTTGCTTGTAAACCCACTGAGTTTGCAGGCAATGAAGGAGCGACTGCGGTACTGCGTTGGTTAGAGAAAACCGAGGCAGTAATTGCCATAAGTAAATGTGCTCAGGATGATCAGGTCATGTACGCGTCAAACCTTTTCAAAGAAGGGGCGCTAGAATGGTGGAATACGGTGTTACAAGCAAAAGGAAGAAGGATGGCGTATGCTATGAACTGGGAAGAATTTAAGAGCTTTGTAGAAAGAAAATTCTGTCCCGAGTATGAAAAGGAACAAATGACAAATAAGTTTCTAACCCACCGGATGGTGGATGTAGATTGTCGAGGGTATACTTTGACATTCTTCGAATATGCTAGAGTGGTACCAACGCTGGCTTCGCCAGAGCCGGTACTTATTTCTCGTTATATTTGGGGATTGATTGCCGAAATCCGTAATATCGTCAAGGCTGCGAAACCTCGCACGATTGATGATGCGGTGGATTTAGCCAATACTCTGACTGACGAACTAGTACGGACAAGAGAAGAAAATAGAAGGAAGGAAGTAGCCCAAAAGATTACCCAAGGATTCCGTCCGGGTAACCATAACAATTTCAAGAGAGGAGGGAATGGGCAATTTTCCACTAGCTCATTTTGCAATTCTTGCAAAAGGAAGCATTTTGGAAGATGCAAAGGATATTGCAATTTTTGCAAAATTCCGGGGCATCAAGAAGAAGACTGCAGGAGGAAGAAATTTTCAGTCTGCTACAATTGTGGAGAAGCTGGACATCTTAGGCCAGACTGTCCAAAACTGAACAAACCATCTGACAATAAAGCCAACCCTGCAGAAGGAGCAAAAAGGAATGTAAGAGCCTTTCAACTGACTGCTCAGGAAGCAGAGCTCATTCCAGATGTGATAGCTGGTACGTTCTTAGTTCACAACGTTTACACAAAAGTATTATTTGACTCTGGTGCAAACCAAAGTTTTATAAATATTTCATTCTGCCAAACTCTTAACTTACCTTTAACCAGCATTAGGCAAATTTCTACAGTAGAAACGCCAGATGGGAAATCAGTTAAAATAAATAAGGTTATGTAAAACGTAGAAATAGAACTTTTAAGTCATAAATTTTCTGCAAACCCATTATCTATGAAATTAGTTAAATTTGATGTTGTGTTAGGAATAGATTGGTTAGTAAACAACCATGCTCAAATTATCTGTGATAAGAATTCCATAGAAATTTGTGCACCCACTGGAGAAGTAATAATGATTACAGGAGATAAGCCATGTAAACCCATAAAGTTCATATCAGTAATGAAAGTGGTTAATTATGAACGAAAGCAAGGAATAGTATATATGATTTCAGTAATCATTAATACTAAGGGTAAAGAACTTAAGGAAATTCCTGTAGTCTTAGAATACTCAGATGTATTTCCAGAAGAGTTACCAGGGTTACTACCAGATAGGGAGGTAGAATTTAGGATTCATCTAATTCCAGGAACTATACCGATAACCAAGGCACCTTATCGGTTAGCACCCACAGAAATAGTAAAACTGAAAAAGCAATTAGATGAATTATTAAGTAAAAGTTTCATACAACCTAGTTTATCCCCGTGGGGGGGGGGGGCACCAGTGTTGTTTGTTAAGAAAAAGGATGGTTCGATGAGAATATGTATTGATTATAAGGAATTGAATAAGGTTACAATTAAGAAATCGATACCCATTACCTAGAATTGATGATTTATTCGATCAATTCAGGAAGATAGATATTTTTCTAAGATCGACTTACGTTCCAGATATCATCAATTGAAAGTATAAGAGGAAGACATACCTTAAACTACTTTCAGAACTAGGAATGGTCATTACGAGTTTACAAGTCATGCCCTTCGGATTAACGAATGCACCTGCAGCATTCATGGACATGATAAATAAGATCTGTAAACCATATTTGAATAAATTTGTAACTGTCTTCATCGACAATGTACTTAATTATTCCAAAAGTCAGGAAGAACATTGTCAGCACTTGCATGCACTCTTAATTTTGTTAAGAAAGAGAAGCTTTATGCCAAATTTTCGAAGTGTGAATTTTGGCTGCCAGAAGTGCAATTTCTAGGTCATATGGTGAATCATGAAGGTATTCACATAGATCCTGATAAGATAGCAGCAATTACCAAATGAAAGATTCCGCAATCTGCAATGGAAATTAGGAGTTTTGTAGGTTTAGCCGGATACTATAGACGGTTTATTAAGGATTTTTCCAAGATAGCTATACCATTAACTAAGCTAACCAATAAAACAGTTAAGTTTAAATAGGGACCTAAACAAGAAGAAGTCTTTAAGATCTTAAAGCATAAATTAACAAAATCCTAGCCTTACCAGAAGGAACAGAAGATTTTAAAGTATACAGTGATGTTTCAAAGCTAGGATTTGGATGTATGTTAATGTAACGTAAAAAGGTAATTGCGTATGCATCAAGGTAATTGAAAAAGGACGAAGAAAACTATACGACTCATGACTTAGAATTAGGAGCCATAAAATTTTGCCCTTAAGATTTGAAGGCATTATCTGTATGGAAGTAAGTTTACTGTCTATACAGATCATAAGAATTTAAGATATATATTCGGGCAAAAAGAATTAAACATGAGACAAAGGAGATGGATGAAAATCCTAAAGTGACTACGACTGTGATATTCAGTATCACGAAGGAAAGGCTGAAGACGGCTAGAGATTGCCAGAAGAGTTATACAGATAATAGACGAAAGCCGTTGGAGTTTCAAGTTGGAGACAAAATGCTATTAAAAGTATCTCCTTGGAAAGGAGTTGTTAGATTCGGTAAGAAAGGAAAGTTAAATCTAAGGTACGCAGGACCAGTTTCAGTTATCCAACATATAGGACCAGTTGCTTATCGTTTACAACTACCAGGAGAATTAGCTGGAGTACATGATGTATTTCATCCAATCTCAAGAAATGTTTATCAGATGAATCTTTGGCAGTACCTTTCCAAGATATAAAGCTAAACGAAAAATTAAAATTTGTAGAGAAACCTCTTCAGATAGAAGATAAAAAGATCAAATTTCTCAAAACACAAACGATTAGTAAAGTAGGATTCAAAGATAGGACCCTAATACACTTGGGAAATGGAATCAGAAAAGAAGCAAAAGTATCCTCAATTATTCCAGTAAATCTCGAGGACGAGATTTTTATTAAGGTGGGGAGAATGTAACAACTCTCATCAAAAGTCATATTTATTAAATTAATTTGTCCAATAGGAAACCCTAATTGAGACACCCAAGTGATTCTGCGCAAACCCTAAAATTTTCAGAACAATCGGAATCAGGATCAGGGCCCCTAAAACTCAGGGGGGATAAACCCTAGTTACGATTATCTAAATAAAACGCTGTCAAATTCGAAATTATGAAATTCATCAACTCAGCAGGCCTAGTCCCAAACGTGGCAACCCTATGACCATTAGGTGTCCCTTGCGCACCGTAAGGGTTATAGTGTTACGGTGCGCAAGGGGTGACAAATTTTGGGTATAAATAGAGGGTCGTGGGACTTGATTTCTGGAATTTGAGCGACGAACCAATTCGTAATACGCTCCGAGATATCTTCTGTTTACCACAATTAACACACACGGATCACTAATCGACGCCGCAATCAGGGTAATAACTCGATCGCTGATACGATTCAATGTCCGATTGATCAAAATATCCAATGGATGTTTAAGTGCTGCCCACATTAGGGTTTATGCTTTGTCATTTGTCGTTAATTCGATGGATGTTTAAGTATCGCACTTTGTCATTCGTTGTGAGGGTTTGATCTCGTGAGTTATCGTAAATGTTGTATTAAGTTACTGACTGAATTGTGTGCCTGTTATTAATTTAGGTTAAAAGGCTAATCAGTAGGCTAAACTCTGCCCGTATAAATCTGCAATGTGAGTCATTCTCTTTTTATCAACTATTTTACAATACCTCAAATTATTTTCAAAAGTTATAATTACAGGGACTAAGTCGTGGATATCTTGAATTACTGGTTAGTGGGGTATTGTGCACATTACTAATTTTCTCCCAGTTAGGTTCATTGACCTACTAGGGATAATCATCACTATTTAGGTTCATTGACCTAATAGTGGTATGACCATCGTCACCATTGTGACATGTCATCATTGTGACATAGCGCCAGATAAAAATAAGATAGAAGCCATTGTAATCGCTCTTATGCTGTAATTAATAACTATGCATCATTTTATATAACTAGAATGATTCACTCAGTATTTCTCGCTGACAAAACCTTTTTCAAACATGTTTCAGGTGATTTGTTATGATCTAGGAAAAGTGCCATAAAGCACTACAAGCTCAAGGAAGTGGCTCAGTATAAAATAAAGAAACATGTTTTGTAAAAATAAAAGATTTCTTCGTGAAATCAAATGATTGTAAATTACCGGGGTTATATCCCGAGTTGTGAAATAAAATAATCGGGAAATATTTCAGTTTTAAAAAGATCCTGATGATAAACTTCCGCTGTTAAACTCAATTAATTAAATACCACGGGATTTCTGGCCCGCGGCTCCTGAAACGGGTCAAACCGGGTTGGGGGCCGTGACAGCTTGAGCCAAGCACTCCTATTTATAGGCTGAACAGAAGCTCGGGCACGGCCCCGTGTCCAGTGGGCACGGCCCCGTGTCCATCCTCTTCTCTGTCTTCATTAATTGCTCTTGTCTTTATTAATTGACCACGGCCCCGTGTGCAGAAGCATATCTGTACTATCAAGACTTGCCTGGATTCTGCAAATCTTATAGTTGACCACGGCCCCGTGTCCACTGAGCACGGCCCCGTGGTGGGCGATGGAAGCTTCTACAACTTTGTCTTTTATGCTGACACTTGGGCACGCCCCCGTGCTCAATGAGCATGGGGCGTGTTCAGCTTTCTGTTCTCTTGTTTTGCTTGGGAAGATGCTTTCGGGGAGGTCGGGCATGCCACGTTTGTTCCTTTTCTTGTATTTATGTTAGATTTAGCTGTCTTTTTGCTTCTTTTGTTAGTTTGAGCTCATTTAATCCTGAAAATACAAAAGGAAGACAAAAACACACTTTTTCCAACATTAGTACTAAAAAA
Organism: Helianthus tuberosus; assembly: GCA_030545235.1. Lineage (NCBI taxonomy): Eukaryota > Viridiplantae > Streptophyta > Magnoliopsida > Asterales > Asteraceae > Helianthus > Helianthus tuberosus. Next base: position 69,422 of record JARYGA010060677.1, read on the forward strand.
GGGTTAGTTTTATGCCACAATTGATGTAATTTATATGTTGCATTTTGCACACATCGAATACCCCCACACTTGAATCTTTGCTTATCCTCAAGCAAAACTCTTTATAATGTGGCTTTACACTCCCAAATGGAATGGGTAGAAGAGAAGGTTTTTGGGCTTGTCATAGAGTGTCGGGATTTCCAAGATTTTTTATTATGTTTTGTTTTTATTTTTTACAATCCTATTCGTCATGATTTATTTAAAACTTTTCATAAGATAAATTACTTATTAGGGCATAACATGCCTCTTTAAAATTCTATTTATATACAAGTTCACATACCTCACGGGGGATCACTCAACACTCGGCCGAAGATGTATTTTAGTGAATCACTCGAGGGCGGCATGGAACTTACTCCTACCATAGGCTTGCCAAGCAATCAATCCTCCTCCTTTTTAACTACATACCTTTGTAAATATCAAGAGGACTTTTGGGTGAAGGGTTAGGCTTGGGTTAAAGGTAGGTGGTTGGGTTAGTGGTTAGTAGAAAAGGGCGAAAAACGTAAAAAGCGTCGGTTTTCGAAAGACTTTTTATTTTTGCAGTTTTATTTTGATGAAGCTATTATTCAAACAAAGTTATTTTTGATGAACTTGTTTGTTTATTTCTTTTGCTTCATCTACAAATTTTTTTTGAAAGTCATACGAAAAACCGAGCTTGTCACTAAAACAAAGGGTTAAAAATAAAAAAAGGTTTTGGTGGGTGAAAGGGTGTTTGGTTTGGGTTAAGAAATGAAAAGGTTTAGGCTCAAAGGGGTTAACTAGGGGGATTTTGGGTAGGTGGTAAAAAAAATGGTGTAGAAATAAAAAGGGTTAGTCCTAATGCCTCCATCATTTACTTACTCGGGTTTAAGTTGGTAAGGACCGGGAATGTATCGTCGTGGCAAGTTCTAGAGTTGTAAGAACCAAGCGGCTATTCACACAAGAAACGAAAAATGAGCATTTAATTTAAAGATATATATTTGTATGCTCAATAAAGGCTCAAAACTCACTTTTGTGGGAATGAGTTTTTATGTGATCAAGTATATATAATCAAATTTTAACTAAGCTTGTCATGCCTTTTCATAATTTTCTTATGTTGGTTCTTTTTATCACGACGCTATCGGTTGTAAATTTGTAAAAATATAACCTTTTTAGAATTTTGAAATTCCCAAATTAAACCTAGACATGTAAAAAAATGAATTTTTTCTTTTTGAAAAAATTTGGGGTGATTAGCGGTTCCAATAGAGTTTTGTGTAAGGCTTGTTATTAGGACTTGCAAGATTCAAGGTTTTAGCATCCCCCCACACTTAAATTACACATTGTCCTCAATGTGTCCCAAAAATAAGTTTTTAGGTTGATTGAATGTGTAAAAGGCGTGAAAAAGCAAAAATTTGTGTTACTGGGCGCCTGGACACGGCCCCGTGTTGTCCGGGCATGGCCCTGTGTTCAAGTGCCAGTAACAAAAATTGAATAAAAGAAACAGAAGCCTGGACAAGGGGGAGTGTTGGGTGAACACGACCCGTGTCCAGTTTACCTGAACTGGGTCATTTCTGCAGACTGTGCAGCACGGGGCCGTGTTGGGCGGACACGGCCCGTGCTGAACTTGCTGTAATGAAGAAAGTTTGTCGGATGGCCCTGTTTTCCTGCATGGTGTGCTGGTTCAAGTTTCCCTTGTATCCTTTGCCATTCTGAGTGTGTTTTATTTCTGAAAATTAAAACTAACTAGAAAACATAAAAATTAATCTAAACTAAATTAAAGATAGTTCCGCGGAATGCCTCCGTGGTGCGCCACGTTTATAAGGGTCCTTGGCTAGACCCAAAGCATGGTTATATGTCACCCAAGTGGGATGTTTTGCATCCCGTGCTACACCGTCGGAGAGCGTCGTCCAAGCTTGAGTCTATGACCTTCATGTAGTTGATCGGGTCTTCGTCTTCTACTCTTTTCCCAACTCCAAACTTCACTTCCTCGTCCCCAAACTTCAATGTTAGTGTTCCGTCATTCATATCCACCACCGCTTGGGCGGTGGCTAGAAATGGCCTCCCGAGGATGAGAGGGACATCGGCATCCTCCTCCATGTCTAGGATGACAAAGTCGGCCGGGAAAACGAAATTATCAACCTTGACCAATAGATTTTCGGCGACACCTTGTGGAAATTTGACGGATCTGTCGGCGTGTTGTATGCTCATCTTTGTAGGGCTCGTTGTTCCTAGGCCGAGTCGTTTGAACATTGATGCGAGCATGAGGTTAATGCTAGCCCCAAGATCGGCTAGTGCATTACGAATGGGGGATTCCCCAATCGAGCACGGAATCGTGAAGCTTCCAGGATCAATTTTCTTTTGTGGGAGTTTGTTGAGTACTAGGGCGGAGCATTCTTCACCTAAATTAACTAATTGCAATGATTCAATTTTCCTTTTGTGAGTGAGGAAGTCCCTCATAAATTTTGGATATTTAGGCATTTGGGTTAGGACCTCAATAAAAGGAATATTAACGTGCAATTGTTTTAGTAAATTTTCAAACTTTGCGAATTGCTCATCGGTCTTTTGACGAATTAACCGTCCGGGGTATGGAACCAGAGGAGTCTTGGCGGGCTCTTGATTTGGTGGAGAAGCCTTTTCTGGTTGGGGCGCGGGTGGAGTCGTGGTTTGGCTTCTTTCAGTTGGTGGTAATGGAGCCTCCTCGGGACCCACAGTTCGGTTTCTCAATGTGATGAGATGTACTTGTGCCTTTGGATTGGTTTCGGTATTGCTAGGTAGCACGCCTTGTGGTCTCTCGGAGAAATTTTGAGCTATTTGATTTAATTGTTTTTCAATGTTTTGAATGTTAGCTTGTTGATTTCTAAAATTCGATTCCAATTGCTGAAACCGATCCGAGCTTTTCTTTTCGGTGTCGGAGATGAGGCGAGATACAGTATCTTCAAGCCTTTCTCGTCCACCTTGTTGTTGAGAGAAGTTTTGTGGTTGTTGAAAGTTAGTTCGTTGGTTTTGTTGGTTACTACTATTGCCGGGATCTCTCCAACCAAGGTTAGGGTGGTTACGCCATCCTTGGTTGTAGGTACCCGTTGGTGGACCCGACGGTCTAGGTCTATTATCAATGTAGTTTACCGTTTCCGTTTGATCATCTACTTCTTTCATACAACTCCATTTTTCATGTGGTCCACCACACCCCTCACAAGCCATAACCAAGGCCGTTTTTGCCATTTCTAACTTTTTGATTTTTGAAGAAAGGGCCTTGATTTGGGCTTGTAAAGAAATGCTTTCATCAACCTTATGGGCGCCCGGGGCAATAGATTTATTACCTCGGGGGGTGTGCCACTGAAAATTGGTTTGAGCAATTTCCTCAATTTGATTATATATTTCGTTTGGGCGACGATTACCTAGAAGTCCCCCCGGAGCTAGAATCAAGTGTTTGTCTTGTGTGTGGCAACAACCCATTGTAGAAAGTGGATACTTGTTGCCATACCGCAAGACCATGATGAGGACACTTTCTTAGTAGCTCCTTAAACATTTCCCAAGTTTCATATAAGGATTCCCCATCATCTTGAGAATATGTATTAATTTCAGTCATTAATTTAGCCGTTTTAGCAGGAGAGAAATACTTATATAGAAACTTTTGGGCCAGTTCATCCCAGGCGTTTACCGAGCCAACTGGGAGGGTATTAAGCCAAGCCTTAGCTCGGTCTTTTAGTGAAAATGGAAACATTCGAAGGCGGATGGCGTCGTTTGATGCTCCATTGATCCGAAAGGTATCACATATTTCTAAGAAATTAGTAATTTGTAGATGGGGATCCTCGTCCGCAAGCCCAAGAAAGGTTGCGGAGTTTTGAAGCATTTGTATCAAATGCGGTCGAAGTTCGAAGTTATTGGCTTCGACATTCGGTGCATTGATAGCGGCGCCGAGATTACCTACAGTGGGTCGTAGGTAATCCATGAGGGTACGTTGGTCCGCCATTGGAAGTGGTTCCCCCGAAACTTTCTCTTGGTTTTCAGCTTTAAGTGTTTTTCTGAGAAAGCGTTCGGGTTCTTCTAGGGGTTCTTTTATGTCTCTACTAGAACTGGAGCTCATACATTACGTAGGAAGTTCAAATGTGGCGCCTGGGTTCCAAGTCCTGCAATAAAAAACAGAAAAGAACGTTGGTCAGAAGGTTCACCACGGCCCCGTGTTCAGCGAACACCGCCTGTGGTCGGAGATACAGTGATTGTTTTCCGGATCCCAGTTACTGGGGAGTTGGACACGGCCCCGTGTTGCACCGACACGGCCCCGTGCTCAGCTCTCTGTAACTCGGAAAATAAAAACTGCCAGTAACAATGCTGGGCACGGCCCGTGTCCGACCAGGCACGGCCCGTGCTGAGCTCTGCAGAAGCTGAAAACTAAGAAAAAAAAATCCTAAAAAAATAGAAAAATAAGAAAAACGATTAGGCCGTTGATTCCTAACTTTCTTAAAATCCTTGTGTCCCCGGCAGCGGCGCCAAAAACTTGATGTGCGTGAGTGTTATTAGTTTTTAATGTATATATTAAGCCCTTTTTAACACTTTTTAGCAAAGTTTTAAATTTATAAAACACGATATTTACTAACACTAAACACACATATGGGCAAGTGCACCCATCGTGAGCGTAGTATAGTGTTGGCAAGATACCAAGGTCGTCCAAGGACACAAGAGCTTTTAGTACCGGTTTATCCTCAACGTCTAATCAAATCAAAATGTTTAGAAAAAAAGTTTTAAACTAGAAAAATAAAAACTAACTAAATGCTGAAAAATAAAAATAAAAATAAAAACAGATAGACAAGATGAATCACTTGGCTCCGACTCGTGTTTAGTGTAACCTTTGATTATTTCCGCACTTTTGCACTATTTAAGAGATTATCTTAGTTATTGCAGTAGGCCCCTCTTTTGGAGGTGACGTTACCCTCAACCCAGTAGTTTGAGTCAGCAAGGATACAATCCTAAAGGGTCGGATTATTGAAAGATAATTAATTAAGTTATTAATGCATATTGTGGTAGGCCCCTATTTTGAAGGCGACGTTACCCTCGGCTAAGTAGTCTGAGTCAGCAGGAATACAGTCCTAAGTAGCCGGGTTAAAGTTTTAATAGTAGTTTAACTTATGAGGGGATCAAAGAGTTTGGACCCCCGCCATCCAATACCGTTAAGTATTAAAGGAGGTCCTACTAAATTTGACCCAGGTCTTTTGCAGGATCTATACACTGAACAATGGCAAGACTCTTACCAAACCGTTCCCTTAACCCCCGACCAGGTAGCCAACATACCTCCATATAGACCGTGGAGATATGAATGGTGAAAATCTTTTATTTTATATAGACAGTAAAATAATGCCAAGACACCACGGACAAACGATAAGGAAGAATCACCTTCAACATAAGAAACTAGTTATTGAAGTCATTAATACATAACCAATTAAAAAGTGAGAAAAGATTAAAAATAAAAAGTATTACACTAGACACTTTGTCTTCACCAAGTGATGTAAGAGACTTAGGCAAACATGGCCTTGATTGTCAAGAACTCTTACGATCAATCTTGGATCCCGAGATGACTCATACACTCTATGATGGACAATGGATGATGGTGGTGGATGATGGTGTTATGGTGGTGGTGGGTGGTGGGTGAAGTGTGAGAGAGGTGGTGTGCCAAGGGATGGTTTGAGCTTGAGCCAAGCACTCCTATTTATAGGCTGAACAGAAGCTCGGGCACGGCCCCGTGTCCAGTGGGCACGGCCCCGTGTCCATCCTCTTCTCTGTCTTCATTAATTGCTCTTGTCTTTATTAATTGACCACGGCCCCGTGTCCGCTGGGCACGACCACGTGTGCAGAAGCATATCTGTACTAACAAGATTTGCCTGGATTCTGCGAATCTTATAGTTGACCACGGCCCCGTGTCCGCTGAGCACGGCCCCGTGGTGGGCGATGGAAGCTTCTACAACTTTGTCTTTTATGCTGACACTTGGGCACGCCCCCGTGCTCATTGAGCACGGGGCGTGTTCAGCCTTCTGTTCTCTTGTTTTGCTTGGGAAGATGCTTTCGGGGAGGTCGGGCATGCCACGTTTGTTCCTTTTCTTGTATTTATGTTAGATTTAGCTGCCTTTTTGCTTCTTTTGTTAATTTGAGCTCATTTAATCCTGAAAATACAAAAGAAAGACAAAAACACACTTTTTCCAACATTAGTACTAAAAAAGGGTTAGTTTTATGCCACAATTGATGTAATTTATATGTTGCATTTTGCACACATCAGACACATCACTGTAAACTGCGATTATAGTGAACTTTTAAAAGTAATTTTTTTTTATAAAAGCAATGACTAATTTAATCAAACATATATCCATCTTTACTATAATATCTCGAGTTTTACAACACTCGACCCGACTATTTTAGTCCATACGCATTTTGTCAACTTCTTATAGTACTTTCTTGAGGCAACTTAAATATATCAATGCTTTTGGCATTATCAATCCATGAGGGAATTCTTCCCATCTTATCTAAATATGCATGTGCATTCACTCTTCAGGAGTTTTGCTAAATAAACTTTCCGATTTAACATATAGATATCTATATCATTTGCAAAATGTGACGAACACTTGCATTTATCTCCAAAATCCACATTGTACCATACGTGTACACTATTTATTGAGATATCATAATCATTGGGTACAAGTTTTCTATGTATGTTTCTTGGTGCACAAGAATTACATCATTAAGATGTTTCAGTTAACCTTTTAAGCACTCAATTACTTTAGAAACTCATCAAGAGTTCCAATTATATCCAACATGTAAAATAATCACAAACTATTCAAATCAGAATATGCATACAATGATCACGTTCTTCTCTAGAACTTACTTTACATGACTTACATAATTTAATCTTTTAGGACTTTCATGTAAAATTTCAGTATCAAATGATACATAATATTCATAAGACGCATATCGATTCTCTCTTTATATTACCAGACTAACAAGATATTGGAAAGTCAATGCATCCACCACAGGAGAATACGTCTCCTCATAATCAATCATAGGTCTTTGGGAAAATTCTTTTGCCACCAATTTTTCCTTATATCACTCAATCTGATTTTCACATGATTCGCATAAAAGACTCGTTTATATCCAAAATATTTCATAACTTTAGTTGTATGGACTGTGTGACAACTGGCACAAAACCGGTAATTTTCATACTATTTTAATAATTATTTATTTCCTACAATTATGTGCTTAAACATCAACATTATGTGCTTACTTGCTTTACATATGAATTCATGCATGTTTTATACTTCAATTATCGCATTGTGCATTACATTAAGCGTTGCGTCGAAACGACTAGTAAACTCACCGGTAAGACAAGTTGCGTCAGCATAACAGCAGAATACAATCAGACAATAGATTTAGGGCTTAGATGTAGGTCCAGCATCAAAAATACATTAAAACCCAAGTGTAGGAACAAGGGTTAACATAAAGACTTTCCGGAAGTTAAAACAAGCACTAAAAAGTACTCGAAACGCATAAAAAATGCAGAATTCTACAGAAATTCAGCAAAAACAGCATTTAAACTATAAAATAACGTGCAAAATTTGTTTTTTAGTGCCCAGAATAACTTGTAAAGTGTCGGGAATGAAAACTGTCACAAAAGGTACTTCATACCTTGTAAAACTGCACTATTTAGCACCTTAACTAACCGATAACCGAACGAATAACCTGACACTACCCAAAACATCAAAAATAGACTAGAAGCATTGTTTTTGTGATATAAAGCTAGTTATGGTGATAAAACACCTTAAAAATCATAAAAACACTTAAACACATGAACCTTAAACATAAACCTTCTAACTACCTTCTAGTCCCCTAACTTCCAAAAACTTATAATTTACCTCCCCCCCTTTGTTGTAACCGGACCCATAGGGACCCACACCCACTTTCCATTAAAATATTGTCAAATGTGTTCAAGATATTGGACACTAAACCTAATGGACAATGTTATGTTGGAAAGTTCTTATAAGTAACCATTAGTAAAGAAACAAAGATCATTTCACCATTTCAAAACTTCATCTTCCTCTTCTTCTCCTCTCCCACCTACGGCCACACCTCCACCCTCACACATCCTCATTTTCATTCATCAATCAACCATTCCAAGCGTGTTTCAAGGTGTAACAAGATGATGTAAGGAAGCTACAAGTGGTAGAAGTTGAAGGACCTTCTTGTGGAGCTTTTAACCTCTCATCTTCTTCAATCTTCATCTTCTTCTTGTTTGTGCCACTTCCCTAGCCACTAGAGCTAGTAGTAAGCCTTCTAAACACTATTTACTTCATGTTACTAGTATGTATAAGTCACACCATCAAAGAAACTAAACTTTAAAAGGTGATATCATGAATATCTAACATAATCTAAGTGAAATCAAGTTGTTTTGAAGTTGTTTGATGTATGTGATGAAGTTGTGAATGTTGAATTTTGTGTTCTTAGTTAGATCCATCATGTTAAAGCTTGTTAGAAGCTTAGATCTAACAAGTTTAAGCATGGATCTTGAAAGATCCATGGTTAAACTTGAAGATGAACTTGAAAAGTCTTTATGTAAATATGAAAAATGGTTTTAAAGTATGATTCTTATGATCTTGAAGTAATAAAGTTTAAGGATGATCAACTTATGAAACTAAGCTTCATAAAAAGTTTGTGAAAAGTGCATCAAGAAGCTTATTTTTAAAAGATTCAAGTATGTTAAGTATAGACTTACAAGACTACATGTTTTTACAAAAATATCAAATTCATCCTAGGGTTTTACATGATGAAATTGTGTATGTAACTTGTGATGTTGATTGGAAATTGATTTTTGGTGATGAAAATAAAATAAACACATGTTTTGAAAACATGGGAAACCTCCACTTTTAGGGGAAACTATGTCAATTTTTTTATAAAATTTTGACCCTTAGAAAAATATAAGTTTTTGGTGAAACTTATTCCCAAAAAATTCACCTAAAAATATTTACTAAGGTTTCCTAATTTTTATACAAAATTACAAGCCAAGAAATAAGGTTTTCTACAAGTCTAAAATCAATATTAAGTATGTATATTTTTAGGAAAAATATATATATTTAGTGATCACCAAATTTTGGGCTAAGTGTATATTATGTGTATTATATGTAGTAGTGTATTAGGAACTTGAAAATACACTAAATACTCCCAATGAGTATAAATACCAAAATACACATACAAATACATAAGGATACTTAAGTATACAAGTATACAAAATTCCTCATAAAAGAGTGTATGGACAAATACAAGAATATACATTAACATAGATATATTCCTCAAAATATATGGACTTAGACAAATATTGGACATTTTTGGACATAAATATATATTTGGACAAATATATATAATTACTACCAAGTAATGAGAATTATACAAAAATCGGGTAAATGACAAAATAAATATAGATATTTTACAAACATAACAAAATATATATATATTTCAAACAAACCCTAAAAATATATTAATTTTAAGAAATATAATTCCGAAAAGTATTAAAAATCAAAGAATTGATTTTTGACAAATAATGTAAAATACACAAGTATTTACATAAAAATACAAGTATACTTCCTTAAGTATACTTACACAAAAATAATATTGAAAATATTATTTAACAAATTACTTATATTTATTTTTTTGGAAAATAATATAAGTAACATATTTTGGATAAGTTAAAAATATAGATCATTTTTAACACTTATCGTTTGGCAAGACCTACATAAACAAATAAATATATATTTTTTGAAGTAAAATATATATTTACAACTGAACAATACAAATTCAAATTACAAGAACGAGACGAACGCGCGAGACCCAATAAACAAGGGCACGACCCTCACAAATGATGAACATACACAAAACAAATACTTAACTTAAGATGGTGACTTGTACTTTGTGTTCTACAAGTCTAGTGATTAACGTACATAGAACACATATAGGTTACGACGCCTACAAGACAAGCCCGGTGAAGTTTACGACGCAGGATACGCAAAACAGTGAGTTCATGTCCCCACTTTTAAACTTTACTTGTTTTCTAAACTTGGGGAAAATACATGTACAATGGTATGTAGAACACAAAACTAAGGAATGACACATAGATCATGTGACGAATAGGGTGAACATAAGCACCATTAATCAACGTATACATTTAGACCGGGGAACGAAAATGTTAGATCTAAGGGGTTTCAGGAAACCTCACTCTTGGCCTACTTCTACCAAAGAGTGCTTTTGTGTCTCAGTCGATCTCGACAAAAATGCCTAGGTTTGGATGCTTCCTATGTCGTGACAAATGTTAATGTCTATAACAATCCTCAAGAAAACCGACACCCTCGAATTATTTCCGACACCCTAATATATTTTAAAATATCCCAATATGTCCAAAAATACACCCCATACGTGAAAACGGACCCCGAATACCCTAAATATTATTGAAAATAATTAAAAAAACTGATTTTTTTAGTTGAGGCGGGCCGCGTAAACCCCACCCCAACTCTTACGCGGGCCGCGTAAACTTAAAACCTGGCACGACCCTGGGCCGCCACGTGGCCCAACACACGGCAGACCTATAAGCTGACTCGGACAAGCTAGTCTGTTGACCAGCATTGACGCGGGCCGCGTAGCCCTTTGGCTACTCTTACGCGGGCCGCGAGAAAACCCAGATGAGGCCCTATATAATGGGAGCTCGGGATATCAGTTTCAGTCGCTCATATCTTTCTTTTTCACTCGAATTTTCTGATAGTAGAAGTAATACTCGGGTCTAATACCCCCTAAATAGCGAAGTTCTGCTCCGTTGTAAGTATCATAACCCCTGGATACGTATTAGATGCTCTGCCCGATTGATCTAGGGTTCTGTAACGGTTGTCGTGGTTCTGCCCGACGTAGTCGTTGGAATGCCGTCTCGGGGAGGGTATTACTAATGTTAAAATGGGTTATTATACTAACGCGTGTGCATTTGTGTAAATTTTAGATTGTCACCAGGAAACCCTTATGGAAAATCTAAGACAGCAATGTGAGTTGATCCACTTTTTGTAAACCTTTTATTAACTGTTTTTACAAAACCTTAAATATTTTTCCATGCGAATAGCAGTTATTGAGTATTTGTAAGAATACAATTATCATGAGTATGTTAGGGCTTTGTATACAAAATTTGTTACCACCTGGTCAAGGAGTAACATTTCCACAAGTCGGGTCTGACAGTACCATGGATGTTAATTGATATTACTTGGAAACAAATGTAATTGCGAGATCGCCCTCAATACTGTGAAATGGTTTTTATTTGAAATTGATTAAACTGGGATTCACTCACCAGTATTTCCCACTGACAAATGTTTTTAAAACGCGTTTCAGGTAACAAACTGTGAAAGCCAAATAGAAGCCAGCTGGACAGCATTGAAGGCTTGGAAAAGTGGCAATAAAGTTACCTAAAATAAAATAGATGTTTTTATTAAATAAAATAGGATTTATTCCTATGAAAGTGTGTGTAATGAAAACTTGGGTTATATCCCATGTGTTTAATGTTATGGAAAGGTGGTATTTTACTATGATTCAACATTTCCTAACTACGGTCCTGATAAAAAATTCCGTTGCCAAATTAGACAATACGCGATACCACCGAATATGGCTCGCGGCCGCCCGTTCCCGGGGATTAGGGATCAGGGGTTGCGACAGATGGTGGTATCAGAGCTAAGCCACCGATTCAATCTGTTAGGAAATAATTTATGGAACTACGTGCATAACTGTATTTTATTGTTATGTGTTATTTGACTATTTGTTAGTTTACAGTATGAGCGACCAAGGACCATCTGACGCGTATCGTCAATTGTCTGGTTCGCCTAGAAGCGAAGGCACCTCTTCTTCTCAGCCTGCCCTCTCAGGGTACTCTGCTGATACGGAAGAAGGAATCTTTGTGTTTAAGGCTCAGTCCTAGGAGCCATTTCCTCAGAAAAAGAGGGGATGGTTCAGTCGAGGGGCATACGAACGTAGAAAGCGTATGAAAAAGTTACAAGAACAGAGAGTATTAGCAGTAGCTAAAAGAGAAACTGATGCCTATGCCCAGGATATGATAAATAGGGGTATAGCCAACATCCACATTTTAGCAACCACTGCAGCTGACCCTAACCTGGAACAAATAATAGCACCCCAACCACAACTACCAAACCCTGACCAACCCATGGAGATAGAAAATTCTGAAAATCAAATAGAAATGCATGACTTCAATCCAGAAGAAATCCCTAGGGTACCAGCACCAAACCCCCTAGACCCAAATTACGACCCCTGGTGGGACAACAATAGGGACTATGTGCAACGTTACCCGATACACGAAGACATGCCCATGCCAACCCTAGGAGCCTACCCAGGTTTGGATCCTTTAGATCCCTATTACCACGATGAATACATTAGGGAGATTTTAGAAGATCCTTACCGATTCCAGGCACCTACACCCCCATACCAGGAACCCGCACCCCAGATTCCGAACCCAGTCCTAGAACCTGCACCCCCAATGAGTGCAGACAACGTACAAGAACTTAGGACATTTGGTGAAGAAATTCTAGAAAGTAGTGAAAGAATGCGACAGGTGGGAGAGCGACTCGTCTGGAAGTACGACGAGCGCAATATGGATTTCTGGATGAATCCATATACGTGAGGTGATGGAGGAAATGGTAGTAGTAATAATAATAATAAAATAAAATATGTGTGTACGGATGCCTACTACTATTAGTGTAATTTTATTTCAGTCGGTATTGTAACTTTAATTTCAGTACTGGTGTGTAATAGATGCATACTATATGAATAGAGTAAGTCGTAATGATCGACGCTTTTGACCAAAGTGTGTGTTATGTGATTGACTATATTAAATATTATTTTGTGATATTAATATGGGGTAATTGTTTAAAATTCAGATGGCCGATGAAGGAAATCAAGAAAATCTGAATAATGATAACCAGAGTAACATTAACTTGGTTAATGAGAATCCAAGCATCAATAACAATGGAAACCAAGTGGATAATAGTGCTATCCAACACATAGTGGCACAAGAAATCATAGATGCAATTCCATTTATTATTCAAACGGTTCAAGAAGCGAATAATAAAAGTAAACATAGCAGTAAGCGACCAATTGAACCAGAACATAGCGTGAACATTTCAAGTGCCCATTCCCAAAAGAAGAAGAACCATGCCTTATGGTTGTTCTTACAAAGAATTCTGGTCCTGCAAACCAATAGAATTCTCTGGCAATGAAGGACCCATTGCAGCCCTACGCTGGATAGAAAAGACTGAGGCTGTTTTAAAAATAAGCAAGTGTGCCGAAGAAGATAAAATAATGTTTGCTTCTAATCTGTTTAAGAACGTAGCCTTAGAATGGTGGAACACTATCCTTCAGTCTAGAGGAAGTGACATGATCTATAACATGGAATGGGAGGAATTTAAAAATATGGTAGAAAGGAAATTATGCCCTCCCAACGAAAAGGAACAGATAGCGAATAAATTTCTGAACCTTAGGATGACAGGGGTAGATAGTAAGGGTTATACTACCACATTCTTTGAATATGCTAGAATAGTACCCACGCTTGCATCACTTGAACCAGTGTTAATCTCCCGTTACATCTGGGTCTTAATCGGAGAGATTAGACATGTAGTCAAGGCAGCTAGACCACAAACTATAGAAGAAGCTGTAGAACTAGCAAACACCTTGACGGATGAATTAATCCGTACTAGAGAGGAAGACCAGAGGAGAAACCTAACCCAAAGACTTACCCAAGAATTTCGTTCTGGGAATTACAATCGTAGGAATATAGGTTCTACCTCTGCACCATTCTGCAAGGTCTGCAAGAAAAAGCATTCGGGAAAATGCTCCATTCTTTGCAATTTCTGCAAGATGCCAGGACACAAGGAAGAAGATTGCAGGAGAAAATCCAGTAATTGATTGTGCTTTAACTGTGGAGAAAAAGGTCACATCAAGCCGAATTGTCCGAAATTGTCTCGAGCTGCGAACAACAAGAACACTAAAAATGCTAGAGCATTCGTTCTAACTGCAGATGAAGCCAATATGATTCCAGACGTAATAGCTGGTACGTTTTTAGTTAATGATGTTTTTGCTAAGGTATTATTTGACTCTGGTGACAAACCAAAGTTTTATTAATACTTCATTTTGCAAACTTCTAAATCAGTCATTAACTAAACTACCAAAAGAATGTCTCGTAGAGGCAGCTAATGGAGAAACTGTTAGGATTTCTGAAATCTTGCAGGGAGCAAGAATAGAAATTTTAAATCATAAATTTATTGCAAACCTTTATCCAATGAGTCTGGCAGGATTTGATGTCATTTTAGGAATGGATTGGTTAATAGCCAATAAAGCCAGTATCTTATGTGATCAAAAGTCAATTCAAGTAAATTCACCAAAAGGTGAAAAGATCACACTTAAAGGAGATAAACCCTCTAGATCCACTAAATTCATCTCTGCGATGAAAACTGCAAGCTATATTAGAAAAGGATCTATAGTGTATTTGATTTCTATAATCACTAACACGAAAGGAAAAGAACTAAAAGACATTCCAGTAGTGTCTTAGTTTTCAGATGTATTTCAAGAAGAATTACCAGGACTACCGCCAGACAGAGAAGTTGAATTCAGAATTCACTTGCTACCGGGAACGACACCGATTGCTAAAGCACCTTACCGTTTGGCACCCGCCGAAATGCAGGAATTAAAGAAACAGTTAGATGAATTATTAGAGAAGGGATTCATACAGCCAAGCTCATCACCGTGGGGAGCGCCAATATTATTCGTTAAAAAGAAGGACGGATCAATACGTATGTGCATTGACTACCGTGAATTAAACAAGGTCACGATTAAGAATCGGTATCCATTACCAAGGATCGGTGATCTGTTCGATCAACTGCAAGGAGCTCGATTTTTCTCTGAAATCGATTTAAAGTCAGGATATCATCAATTAAAGGTACAGGAAGGGGATATTCCTAAAACCGCATTCAGAACAAGGTATGGCCATTATGAATTTACTGTCATGCCATTTGGTTTAACCAATGCCCCAGCTGCATTCATGGACATGATGAACCGAATATGTAAGCCATATTTGGATAAATTCATAATTGTCTTCATAGATGATATTCTAATTTACTCTAAAAGTAAAGAGGAACATGCAAAGCATTTGCACGCGCTCTTAAGTCTTTTAAGAAAAGAAAAGCTTTATGCTAAATTTTCAAAGTGCGAGTTTTGGTTAGAACAGGTACAGTTTCTTGGACACTTAGTTAATCATGAAGGAATTCATGTGGATCCAACAAAAATTGAGGCAATTACCAAATGGAAAACCCCTGAGTCACCAACCGAGGTTAGAAGTTTCTTAGGATTGGCCGGTTACTATAGAAGATTTATTCGAGATTTCTCTAGAATAGCCATTCCTTTAACTAAGTTAACCTGTAAATCCATTAAGTTTGAATGGAGACCAAAACAAGAAGAAACATTTAGAATTCTTAAGCATAGATTAACCCATGCACCCGTATTAGTGTTACCAGAAGGAACTGAAGACTTTGTAGTCTATTGTGACGCTTCCAAATTAGGTTATGGATGTGTATTAATGCAACGCCAAAAGGTTATAGCATATGCATCTAGGCAACTTAAGAATCATGAAGAGAATTACTCAACCCATGATCTAGAATTAGGAGCTATAATTTTTGCCCTTAAGATTTGGAGACATTAC